>BHFT01050225.1:10347-23865 GCA_004320025.1 Laticauda laticaudata | reverse complement strand
ACAATAGATTCCACATCGCCTCAGTCACAACTTCGAACAACCAGACAAAGAAATTAGAAACACCAAATCAAGCAGAACCATCGAGCAACAAAACTCCAAGACCAATAAAACACAGACCCATAGACTCCCAACCAATCAAGAATTGTAAGAAAAAAAGCCATTTCTTGGCCAAACGAGTAGGCCTAGTTGGCTCCTTGCGCTCAAATTTAAAACTGAAAATGGTGTTGATAGCCTGACTCACAGACCGGAAACTCGTCATTACACGAAGCCTGATTAGATGGTAGATGAGATTTCTGCCAAAACGTTTGCTACAAAACTACAACTTTAAAAGCACAACTACAATGACGTGGGATAATACCCGAAGGAAGCTAAACAGCACATATATATATATATATATATAATTTCTAATTTCCATTTTTCTTTTCCAACCATTGATGAAATAATTCTCATATCATGTAATATTCAGATTGTTCTTTTCCTTTAATGGCCAGTGTTAATCTATTCTATTCATTTCTGCACATTCTAATATTTTTCTAATTACATTATTCTCTATTGGAATCTTTTCACTTTTCTAGTCTTGAGCAAATACTATTGTAACTATAGTGAATACATGAATAATTAGGCATGTACCTTTTCTTTATGTATACTGAGAGTATTTACACCAAGACAAATTCCTTGTGCGTCCAATCACACTTCGCTAATAAAGTATTCTATTCTATTCTATTCTATTCTATTCTATTCTATTCTATTCTTTACTATAATTTTCAGGTATCACCCCTAACCAAAATATTTTGGGTTTTAGGTCTATATGTTGTTTTATCATCTTTTCCAGACATATGTGTATTTTTGTCCAATATCTCTTAGCTTCAGTGCATGACCACCACAGGTGGTAATATGTTCTGGGTGTCTGGTGCAGAGGTGGTCCTGATCAGTTTTGGAGAACTGGTAGTGGAAATTTTGAGTAGTTCAGAGAACTGGAGAATATTGCCTCTGATTGGCCCTGTCCCCATCTATTCTCTGCTTCCCAAGTCCCTGCTGATTGGCTGGGTCTTCTTTTGTTGCCCTGTGCAGGAGAATGGAGCTGGAAAGCAGGTTAGTGGGGTGGGGAGGGAATGGAGATTTTGCAGTAACCTTCCCCCATGAGTGGAGAGGGACTGGAGATTTTACTGTATCCTTCCCCTGCCACACCCACAAAGCCATGCCCACAGAACCAGTAGTAAAAAAAATTGAATCTCACCACTAGTCTGGTGACATTTCCAACATTTAGCTGATTTAAGGATTTCATATTCTTTGCACATTATATTTTTTCTTTTTCTGTTTTTATTTTTTCCTCTCTTATAAAGAGCCATGATGACAACATTGGAGAAAGCAGCTAGAAGTGTTAGAAAAACAGCAAATGCAGAAGAATCAAGCCTGTATGAGAAAGACTGATTCCTTCAATTCCCCTTGACTCCCTGGGTATATCTCCCTGAGGAGAGGGAAAAACATAGGCAATAATGTTTCTCAGTCTTGAATTCTGGGAATCAACAAGATTGACAGACATGGGCACTCAAATAGAATTCTAGTCTTCCTATGGACTCTATCTATCTGTCAATGAATACTTCAGCTTCAACCATAACAACACAAGAGCAAACAACAGATAAAAACTCAAGGTTAATTGCATCAAACTTGATTGTAGGAAATACGATTTCAGCAACAGAGTGGTCAATGTCTGGAATACTCTATCTGACTCTGTGGTTTCTTCCCCAAACCCCAAAAACTTTAACCTTAGACTGTCTACTATTGATCTCACCCCTTTCCTAAGAGGTCTGTAGGGGGCGTGCATAAGTGCACTAATGTGCCTACCGTCCCTCTCCTGTTGTTTCTTTTATTTTTCTTATATGTATCCATGTATTCATACTTGGATTCATGTATTCATCCATGTATTCATACTAAGTAAAAATATGTTTTTACTTATACCTATTATCTTGTCAGCAATTGACAAATAAAAATAAAATAAAATATTTTCCTAACATGCTCTGTCTCTTTTGGCTAACATGTAGAAAATCAAAATAGAACTTAACTTACCACATTTAGGTTTTTCTCATTATATCCTCCAGTAAGGAAAATGCTTTGTAGGCAAAGGTGGTCAATCAGTGGATAACTGCATGCATAGACCATTTTGGATTTTATTTTCTCATTAAAAATGAAAAATTCTTTAGTGCCCCATATTAGCTGTAAAATAAAAATGTTCCATGAAAAGAAACCTTGCAATTCCAAACACATTCCTTCTTATTCCAACATGAATTTTACCTTCCCCACATTAATGTTATTATTGGAAATCATTCTCTCGATTTCTGCCATCTAATTCTTTTCACACAGATGTACAATTTTGCACTGTAAAATTTGCAAATTCTACACATTTCAAGTCAGTACAATCCTGCACTTAACAGTAACAAAATTGGGAATTACTTCTTCTTAAGCAAAAAGTTTCATGTTAAATTGGTTGTTTTTAATTCTGGTTGTTTTTTATTGTTTCCATTCTGTTTTAATTGTATGCTCCCCACAGTCATGTAGTCTTCATCCAACAACCCAGATTGGGACTGACAATTCCGCTGCTATGTGAAGCACCACTAAACAGAAAATTGCATCACTATGACTGTGCTTTCTCAGTATAAAGAGACAACACTACACAGTTTCCCACCTTCATATTATTTCCAATACAGTTCCCTGTCTTTTGGAATGCTCCAGTGCCTGCTAACCATCTTGTACACATCAAAAGGAATGTGATCATTCTAGCAACCCAAGTCTGGGAGCTGCAGGGACACTACACCAACACTTTATACTACTTTCTGGAAATACTTTCGCCAATCCACACCACCTTTTCAAATGTTTGAATGCCTTTATGGTGTTGGTGTAACATGTGGCTCCCAACTCCATACTGCTGACACGATTGTATTGTTTCTGATGTATAAAAGAAAAAACAGCTTACTCACTTATAATCCCTTTCTCTCCAATTGCTTTACTCTATCAGAGTACTCTGTCAGAGTGAGGTAGGAAGCACAGAAAGTAGAAGCTTGGAACCAACTTCCAGTGGAAGTAGTGGGTCAATCATGAGTAAATGAGTTTAAACTAGCTTGGGATAAACATGTCCATTATCCAACAAAAATTAAAAATAAAATAAAAATGATTAAATATAAAAATAATTACAAATAATACATAAATAAGAAAGAACAGGTACCTTAAAGGCAGACTTGATGCTTTTTTCGCCATCAGTTTTTCTTGTTTCTATGTTTCTATATGGTTCACTATTATACCATGAGTTCTGCTGTTGGTATAATAGTAAACCATTGTAATGTAATTTTTTTGTTTATAAATTTACCTAGGTACAATGCTACTTTAAAGTGCTCAAGAAAAAAAATCCTTCTGAGATATTGAAGTTTTGCAGAACTTATTGACAAGAATTCTTCCGTCACATGCTTCCCAAAGAGTCTATGTTTTATCTATATACTACTCAAACTGTTTTGCGTGTAATCTTTAATTAGACAAAATGTTGCCAAGGACAAAACCTTGGCAACAAATACACTGGGCTAATTTACAAAATGTCTGGCTCCATTACTCCAGAGAGAATGAAAATTGGGAAAGTTGTGCCTGCTTCAGTGCCAAGTCTGCTTTGGTGCTTCTGCCCATTGTTAAAGTTATGTGATTCTCATTTTTAACATTCCGTGACAATTTAATGGCTACTCAAGCAATCCTCTCTCTTTTCCCCATCCAACATCAGTCATTTACATGTGGGAAGGGAAGGGAAGATTTCTGATGTTCATTGCCAGTTTCCCACGATGAAATGAGGAAATTGACTGGAAGATGGATGTCACTTCCATTCCCACTGCTTTTTTTTTTTTTTTTGCCAGTTCATGATTATTGTTTCTCTATTTATAGGAGAAAATATCTCTGAAATGATGGCCCATGATCCTCATTTACAATGTTACCTATAAGTCAAGGTATAAGTTAGTCCCTTTGGAGTTTGTGTCATACCAGTCGTCCTTAACCCAATAAGTCATGGATTGACAAGTTACTATTAATATTCAGTATTGTTTATTAATAATAAGCCTGACATACAGCATGACATACATGGTTGTGAGTTGAGGCTTAAAATCATGCATTTTTAGTCACCTAGAGCTAGAGATGGATGGAATACAAGCAGAGCAGCTGAATAAATAAATACTTACTTCTCTAAGTTGATCTGGAATTTTTCCTAGTACAGCAATTGTTCCACGAATACCTTGCAAGGTGTAGGGTGGTGTGATGCTTATTAACAGCTTCACTCTGTCAGAGAGATAGGGCAGGAGCGCAAAGGCAATAAAACCTGCAAAAAAGCAAGGAAGGATTAAAACTTTTAAGATTGCATGATTTGCTGTAACTTCTGTTTACTTTTAGTAGTGCTGTCCTGAATCTTATTTTTCCTTTTGAGAAATTCTTATTCTACCACACATTTGTTTCACTTGGAGTGGAACAATTTCTTTAGAAATACCCAGACTGGGGTTAAAAGGTGGTTAATTTGGGGATAATATAGAGGTTCCCCTGGATTTGTGACACTTCATCAAGTAGTAGTGTTTGGCAGTTGTGACCAGGAACATTTCTGCACAACTTTGAGCTGTCCACCAGTTATGCCCATTCCTGGACCAATATGCCCTTGTCACCTCCAGTTTGGACTATTGTAATATACATTTCATGGGACTATCCTTGAAGAGTAGCTGAAAGTTTTAGTTAGTTCAGAATGTAGCAATCCAAACTGTCTTGCATAAGCCTAGACCAAAGGTCTTCAAAGTTGGCAAGTTTAAGATTTGTGGACTTCAACTCCCAGAATTCCTGAGCTAACATGACTGGAGGAGGAATTCTGGGAGTGAAGTCCACAAGTCTTAAAGCTGTCAAGTTTGAGGACCCCTGGCCTAGATTTAAGCATTGGCTACCATTCTGCTTCCACATAATATTCAAGATGCTGCTAATCATCTTTAAAGCCCTACATGGCTTAGGGTCAGGTTATTTGAAGGACTGCACCTATTACATGCAGCCAGCTCAGCAAGACCAGAAGACAGAGCATGTTTTGAGTCCCATTTATTAGGGTTGTATATCTGATAGGAAATCAAAAAAGGATCTTGTTGCTGGTGGCTCCTTCTTTATGGAACATCATCACAGATAACAGATAATCAGAGCTGGAAGGGACCTTGTAGGTCATCTAGCCCAAGCAGGAGACCCTATACCATTTCTGACAGATAGGAGTCCAATCTCTTTTTGAAAGTTTCAAGTGATGGTGCTTTGACATTATTTCCCTGTTGCTTTTCAAAAAGATGCTAAAAACATGGCTTTGTTAGTGGGCTTGGGGAGTGCAGATGGACATGGAGCCAATCAAGAGGCTGATTTGATTGTGTTATCCCAAAGGTGTTTTTTCAAGAGGCAACTGGATTTTTTTGGCTTTTCTTTTAGGATGTATTGCTTCTCATCTAAGAAGCTTCTTCAGTTCTAAAGAAGCTTCTTGGATGAAAAGTGAAAAGTGAAAAGTTTCAGGATTGGAAATAAATGTAGGGAGAGAGAGGGAAGGAGGAGAGACAGGGGCAAAGAAACCAGATAAATACTCTGAAAAGATCTCATCTTAAAACTCACTCTGATGGTGAAAGACTTATAATACTACAAACTACAAATCTCCAAAGGAAATATTTAGGTAAAATGGAGAAAAACGGTTTTATTATAAAATGATACCAGGACTATATTCTTAATTTACCTATTGTTGCTCCTTGGGAATGGCCAACATAATATAAACTGTCTTGTTCTGTTTTCTGTAGGATGAAATTTATTGTTGCTGGTATATCATAAACTGCCATTTCATGAAAACTGAAAAACAAAAATACATAAATAACTTCACACATTTCTAATTTTATTTGCTTACATTACATCTCTGGACCTGATTAGGTGTACTAATTAGGTCTACTGATTATGGTATCAGCAAAATGTCAAATTCCTATTACCCCATAGAGATTGTAGTTTTCCTCATTAAAAAAAAGTAGATAGTCAATAGGCCCAGGAAAATATATAATTTTTAAAATATATACCTAGGAAAATATATACCTAGAATTGTTTTATATTGAGGTATTTTTAAAAATGGAAATTGCAACAGGTACATTGGTATCTGGACCCTGGTTATAGGCCCTTAAAGGGTTTATATTATCATATGTCACATCATATCATATCATCATATTAATCAAATTTGTATATCTGCCTATCACACAAGTGATTTTTGGTGGTGTACAACAATCAAACAACAGATATAAAATCAAAATAAAAAACTATAAAAATCCATATTCAAAATAAATGCAGGTAGTCTTTGACCTACGACTCTAATGGAGGTTGCTCATTATGGTCACAAATTGTGACAAGTGTTAATGAGACAGGCTGGTTTAAAAACCTCACCCCCTTCTTTTTCTGATGTTACTGTTAAATGAACATTCAGATTGTTAAGATAACTTGGGGGACCTCATGGGTGGCCCTGGAAGATCTGCCATCCAGCTGAGTCCATAAAGAAGCAACAAAAAAGCTCTGCAAAGTCAGAAACAGCTCACCAAGGGGAAAGAGCCCAGCTAGATTCGGACCTAGTGCTGCATTCCAGTGCCAGAGAGGCTTCCAAATAAGCCTCTATACCTGGCCTATGTGGCCTCACTTGAAACTGTAAACCACTCCTGGCTCTTGCTAGGATTTGGGGGAGTTAGTAGGTTCAGGACATGCTTCCCAAAACCTTTCCCTTGCTTCAAAGATTTATTACATAAGAATCACCCAACACCTACCTGATTGCTTTTTAAAAAAATTGAATATTCCTTCTGCACTTCCCTGTTTTCTTTGTCCCCCATTCCATATTGTTCAGGAACACATTATTTGACATTAAGTCTACTTTTTTATTTTGTACCATGTAACTCATTTTAGGAGGGAAGTTAGAAAATTATTTTAGTTGTGTAATAATGTCATAAAATGGCCAGGAACAAGAACTCTGTGAAATATTTTTTTTCATGTCCCACACATCTTGATTATCAAAGAATTTTAGTCTAGGCATGATTTGATATTCAGATGCTTTAGAAATCCATGGTAAATGATAACCTTTTAAGCATAGTGAAATTAACATATCTTCCCCCCCCCCATTCTATATTCAAAATACATATTTTTGCCAAGAAAACCAAAGTACATTAGAAGTACAATGTTAAACAAAATAACATTTTGTCACTAAAAACCTGGTGCCTCACCAGTTCACACATTTCAAAGTTATTACTGATATGACAGCTGGTAACTTATTTTCCATTTTCATATATTTTTACTTTGTGACATTGCTTTTTGAATAAATATTTATTGTATCCATTTTAAACTTGGTTTATATAATATGCAAATATTTATTTATTAATTTACATAAATCCCTATATAAATATATAAATCCTTTCCTAACAAATTGGTAGACTTTCATCAAATATTCTTTTACTATCAATTCTCCTTGGAATTTACCTGAATTCCCAGAATTCTTGTTGGTCAATTGAAAATTTCTGGTGTTTTCTAGACCAAGTGGTGCCTCTGATATTTATTATCCAGACATCATAGCCATCATCTGATAAAAAAAATCCCAGGCTGTTGCTGGGAAGATTTGCAATCCAATGTCTCCCTTCACACATAAAACCATGTACCAATAAAATGATTGGTCTAGGCCCTGCAAAAGAATCCAAGAATACATGATTTATTTGTATAGTATCTATAAGTACAATTGTCCTTTAGAAACAGAGTATTATTTGAAGAAATGCACTCTACCTTATTTAGACACCTTTCAGCATCACATTTACATTATGGTTGTGCAAAGACCTTGATTCAAAGTACAAAATATAACTTGGGACAATGCGATATTTACAGAAGGCACTCTAAACCAAATGCTTATTTTCCTAGGATTATTGGGCATCTGCAATGACAACCACAGGAACTCAGGAAAGATGCAGCTGCTGTAAGGTATATGCAACTGGAGCGATTTGCATAGATACACACATTGGCAATCAGTTTGCCATTCAAACCCAGTTGTTTGAAGAACTTTAATTGTGCTCTCAAAGATGGCTGAAAAGCACAATGAAGTGGCATATAAGTCGAACTGCTATTGCTATAAAACTAACACTGACAATCCTTTAACAATATTTGTAAACTGCCACAAATGAAAAAACAATAGTTGAGCATACTAAAAATATAATAAAATAGGAGGATTGAAAGAGCTATAAAATAATTGTGTAATTACCTAAAATCACTGTAGGAATCAAAACCACTGGTAGCTTGGACAACAACCTTATTATCGGTGTCACTGTACAGTGGCAGCCTAGCTATCTCATTCTGTATCAGCTATATCTTCCAAGCTGTGTTCAAAGGCAACACAATGAATAACACAAGCTGCCACACAGTTGCTGATTTCCATGATCACCCGAATGCCTACGTATGTGATATGTATGCACTTCAAATGTAGAAAAGTCATGTTATAGATCTACCTTCATTCTGCGAACAGTGTTTTCCATGAGGAATCCTGTTTAACTGAAGGAAATAGCCATCTTCAGTCAGAACTTCATACTCTTTACTGGGATATCCCCAATAATGGATGATTTCAGGCTGCAAATGAAATAATAAATTCTTGCTCAACATCCAAGGTGTACTCTGACATTCAGTAAATTGAATAGATTTCTGATTCATATACCTTTATGGCTTCATTTTCATGTTTAATGAGTGAGCAGTTTTGGAAAAATTACTTATGGTGGAACATATAGAAAGTGTACAGAATAGTTAAAAGCTATGCTTGCTATGCATAAACAAACAGATTAATTATAGCACAGCTCAAATGGCTGGCATTTGGTGGATGTAATATCAGATCTGTTATTAATTTGCTGTCAAAATTAGTATGATGAGCCACTGCTCAGGAATGAGATCTTTCTCAGGAATGAGAGAGGTCTATAAATTGAATGGGTGTTTTCCTCAATGTGGTACTATTAGGATAGCTCTGCAACTTGTAATTGATGGAGGACAAGGAAAAGAAGTCAATCTACTTGTTACACATAAATAACTTACAATTGTCATGAATCCTTCAGGATTCAAATGAGTTCTGCCGAAACATTCTTCTGAATGTGTAGTCTGCTGGATTAAGCATGCCATTACCAGAAACAGCCACATCCTACCTGTATATAAAATAGTTATGTCTTAAAGTTATAATTTTAATATCTGAAAATCTGTTTAGATAAGCATTAGAATATATTCCCCAAATAGCTTTCTTAATAAATAAAATTGTAGGAGATGACCAAGCTGAGCCCAAGGGAAAATCATGAGTCCCTTTTCACCCACAAGAGATCTAAGTCCAGCCCATCTTGAATTCCTTTCTATTCTTAACTCCAGCAAATTTCCCTTGACCTTTAAGAGTTCAGATTCTTGTAGAGAGCTTAAGCTTACAATAAATATTCACACCCTGTCTGGCCTCCTGATTTTCTTGGTGCTTGACAAAAACAATTGGGGCACATTTATTATTTGTAGATTTATACTTTTCAGATGAATTGATCTTCAATTCTCATTAGACCAAGAATTATAAAAATATTTTTTTAAAATATTTATAGAACAAATATAATTCAAAGGTACTTCAGAAACGATTATTCAAATAAATGGATATGGTGCCAAAGAGAAGCCCTTGTTTCTGATAACTTCAAATTTTTCATCATATCAGAATATGGAAATCACAACACACATAATATTTGCATTTTGGAGAAACATGAAAAAATGTTTGGCTGTCCTATTCATTGAAAGTAATAGGTAGTTATCATTCTGAAACCTAGCCTTTAAATGACTTAAACTATATAATCCCAAGGCAGAATTATTAATCACCCTTGTCCTTATAGGAGCAATAATTTAAATTAAGTTATAAAAACCAAATTCTTACCTGTTAGTTTATTGTCCAGGAGATCTTGATGACTGAACAGATGCTGCATAAAGTTTAACAGAATGTAGTAAAGATAGCAAATTTTGCAATTGATGCAGTTATAAACGAGCTGAACTAATGAGCTGAGGTGAACAAATTTACTTCGAAATTTTGAATGTCCTCAGGTAAATCTGTACCCAGTTTATTAAATTATGCAGGCTGACTCAAGAAAAAAAAAGGATGAAGGAAAACAAAAACTAATAATGAGGAATGATCATTATCTGTGGGAAGAAAACAATCTTGAAGTGGTTTGACAAGAAATCCTGGATAACGCCTCTTTATGGGATTTTAAAAGTAGGTTGGTAAAAGATTAAAACTTTGAAGACTCCTTTCAAATGCCAAAGAGTAATGATAGGTCAAAATCCACAGGAATGTTTTAATGGTTAGCACTGCGTTGAGTAAAAAGGATGAATATAAAGTTGCATAAAGACCTTATGTAAAATATATATAAGGAATTATTTTCAGATTTAACAGATAATCAGAGTTGGAAGGGACCTTATAGGTCATCTAGTCCAACCCCCCGCCCAAGCAGGAGATACACCATTTCTGACAAACTACAGTCCAATCTCTTCTTGAAGGTCTCAAGTGATGGCGCTCCCACAAACTTCCGAGGGCAAGCTTTCCATTGGCTGATTGTTCTCACTGTTAGAAAGTTTCTCATTTCCAGGTTAAATTTGTTCAGTTGTTCCTTGTTCAGTTTTCATCCATTATTCTTGTCTGGCCTACAGGCCTTTAGAAAATAGCTTGTCCTTTCCTCTCTGTGGCAGCCCCTCAAATAATGGAAGACCGCTATCTATGTCTCCCCTTGTCCTTCTTTTTACTAGTCAAGCCCAGTTCCTATAACCGTTTCTTCATATGTGTTAGTCTCCAGTCCCCTAATCATCCTGGTTGCTCTTCTCTGCAGTTTTCTAGAGTCTCCACATCTTTTTTGTGGTGAACAAAACTGGATGCAGTACTCTAGATTGGTTCTTACTAAGGCTTTTATAGAGTGGTATTAGCACCTCCCTTGATCTTGACTGTATCCCTCTGTTAATACAACTTAGGATTCATTAGCTTTTTTGGCTGCTGCTCACACACTGCTGGCTCATATTTAGCTGGTTGTCCTCTAAGACTCCAAGATCCCTCTCAAGTTACTGCTATTGAGCCTGGTTTCACCCAATCTATATGTGTACTTTTGTTTTTCTTGCCTAAGAGTAGGACTTTACTTTTCTCTACATTTTGTTAGATATGGCCCGGTGTTCTAGTCTGTCAAGATCCATCTGGATCTTGAGCCTATCTTTTTGGGTGTTAGCTATTCCTGGCAGCTTAGTATCATCTGCAAATTGGTAAATCCCTTCTATTTCCTCATCTAAGTCATTAATGAAGATATTGAAGAGTCCTGGGCCTAAGACAGAACCTTGTAGCACCCCACTGTTTACCCACTGTTTACTTCCTTCCTCCATGTAGACTTAGACCCATTGAGGACGACTCGTTGAGTACGTTTGCCAGCCAGTTGCGAGTCCATCTAGTGGTGGTGCTATCTGTTCCACTTTTTTCTAGCTTACTAAGAAGTAGGTTGTGGGTCTACTTTGTCGAATGCCTTGCTTTACTGAAATCTAAATATATTATGTCCACAGTATTTCGCTGGTCTACTAATTTAGTCACTGTGTTGAAGAATGAAATAAGGATTGGTCTTCATTGTCTTCCTGGCTTCTCTTTATCCTAAACTAGACTGCTGTTTCTCCATGTCTTATAATATATGTGGGTAAATGCATAATTTTGTATTTATTTATTTTGTCATGTTTATGTCGTGTATATTGGAGGTGGAGACCCTTTGAGAGCTGCATGCAGAGGTGGGATTCTACCCAGTTCGGAGCGGTTTGGTTGAACTAGATGTTAAGTTTTCATCTGGTTTGCTGAACTGGTATTTCAACTGACCGGCTCGCCCCACCCACCCTGCCCCACCCCTCCCAGGAGTCTCCACATGGCCTGTTTTGGATGCAGGTAAATGCAGGGTCCACACGGAGGCTCTGAGAGGGGGAAAACCAGGCCTTCTAGAAATCTGGAAATGGGCCTGTTTCCAGCTTCCAATGGGCCTCCAGAGCCTGGGAGAAAACGTTTTTGCCCTCCCAGAGGTCCGGGGGAAAGCCTCCGGATCCTTGGGAAGGCAAAAAACAGCCCTCCCAGAAGTTCTGGTAGGCCATGCCCACCATGGCCATGCCCATCCAGCAACTTGGTAGCAAACCGGTTGCTGGGATTTTTGAGTCCCACCCCTGGCTGCATGCAATGGAATTTTATTTTAATGTATGCCTATTAGTGTGCATTTAAAGGGACAGTAAAGTTATTCTCAGTCTCTAAAAGTCTAAATATGCTGGAAAGTCCTTTAGAATTTACCCATGTTAAACTATAAAGTCTGCATTATCATCTAGATCACTGCAATATGTTCTACATGGGGCGACCCTTAGAAAGCATTTTGAAATTACAATTAGTCAGAATGCAGTGACACAGTTTTGGAGGACCCCAGGGTGGTAAATGTAAAAATACAATACTGTATCTTATCAAGATGCTTCAGGTTGGAAGTGGTTGGTGTAATCACAGAATGCAACCTTCCCTTTTCATATGTGTCCCTGGATTGTTACACTTATTCTCTATTTAATTTTAATTTTATTTTAACTGCTTCCATATTCATAACATTGTTTATACAGGTAGTCTTCAACCTACAACTATTCAATGTTAGAAAGGCACTGAAAAAAGTAACTTCTTTTTCACACTTACAATGGTTGTAAGCATCCTCATGCCCATGTGATCAAAATTTGGATGCTTGGTAACTGGTACATAAGTATATGACGGTTACAGGATCCCAGGATCATGTGATCACCTGTTGCGACCTTTCTGATAGGCAAAGTCAAGGGGGAAGTCAGATTCACTTAACAACTATGTTACTAACAACTGCAGTGCTTCATTTAACGACAGCAAAAAAGGTTGTAAAATAATATGTCATAAAAATATTCCAGTAAAAGAAACAGGAAACAGCAATACAAAAAACAATTCTTACTTTAAGATTCAGAGATTTATTTCATGAGCAATTTGGAACACGAATAGCCAACGTCTTAGCACAATATCACAACATCACTTACATCAACAACCAGCGATCGGATTCAAATTTTTAGCAACAGGTTCTGTGGGTGAGGCATAGGTGGTAAGCGTGGCTTTGTGGTCATGTGACTGGGTGGACATGGCTTGGTGGTTATGTTATTGGCTGGGTGTGGCCAACTCAATTTCACTCACATCGAGGCACGCATCTCCTTGCCTGGCCTCTCATGACTGTGAGGATGCTGCAACAGTCGTAAATGTGAAAAATGGTTATAAATCACTTTTTTCAGTGCCACTGTAATTTTGAATGGCCAAAGCAAAGTACCATCAAAGGAGGGGAAAAAAACTCCAGAGACGTTCTTGAGACAGGAAGTCTAGTCCTGCCAAGAATGTAATAAGGGTTAAGGGAGAGGCAGTTTCTGTAAGCAATACCAGAATGTTTCCTTCCTGCC
>BHFT01050225.1:0-10337 GCA_004320025.1 Laticauda laticaudata | reverse complement strand
TCCTTACAGGATTAGGCCAGTAATTTCTTCTAACAACAGGTTCTCTGAACTGCTTAGAATGGTAACAAGCGGTTCTAGCAAATAGGTGCAAACTGGTAGAATCCCACCCCTGTCAACAACCCATTGCAATGAGGACCAGAGACAACAGGTAGGTTCAATAAGGAACAGCTAAAGTGGCACCAAGCTCATCCTAAGACATTCTTTTTATACTTTTCTGCACACATTTCTCAACTTACTTTCTCATTCTTCCTTACTGACAGACAGTCTCCACATATATCCATGTACATATCAAACCCCTCTCCACCTACTACTTTCAGTTTCTTATTTCTTGTGGTTTTGTCCTTCTATGTCCAAATAAATTTGTAAAGCTACATACTTTGCAAAATCATGTTTCACAATTAGCAATAGCTCAGCAGGATTACATATAGTTCTGGTACATTTTGAAATCAACCTATCGAACCATTGGTTCGTGTCTCTTTATTCTGGAGCCTGCTAGCATCCAAAGGCCTTATTGAATCTGATAGATCAATAGCCTATATTTTTACTTTCCACAAGTGGAAAAAAACCACTTAACAGTCGTCTTGTTTAACAACAGAAATGTTGAACTCAATTGGCCTGTTTCTTTTTTGGAATATTTTAATGACACACTATTTTACAACCTTTTTTGGACTACCTGTTTTTCTATTTTATTGTACTCTAAGCCATCCAAAGTCACTCCTAAAGGCAAGATGGGTGGCATATAAATTTAATAAATAAATTATTCCTCTTCTTGTTCCATAATTTTTGTCATTCTAGGAAAATACTCCTTGGTTGGTTGTGTAATTCTGGAAGTCCCCCCCCCCAGCAATTTTGACTATAAATATTTATTAGCATCCTACAGGTGGGTTTCTTCCTGCAGGTGTCCTCTGGGTGTTCCTATCTTGGTGCTATATAAAAATTTATACTTTGGACCATCTATTTCTAGTAAGCTATGTTCCTTCAGTATTCCAAATAAGATGCTATCAAATTCCCTTGGCTACATTAACATGTCCCTTCTTTTACAAAGGGCAGCTTACATCACAGTTTCCCAGCTGATGCACTCCCCTTGCCTTTTACTTCAGGGCTTTATAGCAATAGCACTTAGACTTATACACCACTTCATAGTGTTTTACAGCCCTGTCTAAACAGTTTACAGAGTCACCATGTTTCCCCCAGCAATCTGGGATCTCATTTTACCCACCTTGGAAGGATGGAAGGCTGAGTCAACCTTGAGCCTGGTGAGAATTGAACTGCCAAATTGCAGGCAGCCGACAGGCAGCTGAAGTAGCCTGCAGTACTGCATTCTAACCACTGCACCACCACAGCTCAATATAGTTGCACATTCATTTTTAATTTCTAAACTAGATCAAACACACATGATTAATTCATCTACCATGAAATCATAATTGCCCATCATCTATGAGGCAGAAATTAAAACAATACATAATTAAAGGTTTCAAAGAGGACCTTCCATGACAAAGAAACCAGAGACAATATGCCTGTTTAAAATATTGGGTGATCAAACACTTTGATTTCATTAAGCTGTGGCACTGTGATAAACCGTTGAAGGTAGCACATCCTTTTTCAATGCACCCATAAGCCAAAATGGGAAAAAATATAGTAAATCTTCCTGATTTTCAAAGGAACGATACATGCTGTCAGTACCTTAGGAACAGATAACACCCTGAGAAGTTAAAAGGGCAAGGAAAGCCTAACATATTGTTATAGTTTTATTTGTTTAATTATATTTTAAATTATACGGACTCAAACTCAAGTCAGACACAAAACCACTGGACTCTGGACAGACAGCTTCTTTATATCTCACTACCAGAGTTTGGGAGATCTTTTATTTTCTAAGCAATGCACCCTGGATTGTTGGCCTTCTGTTAAAGGCCAACTTGTAGAATGCTTGCACCTTTCTTTACATTGTGTTTTGCCTCGCTGTGCTGCTATACTTTCTTTTTATCTCTTTTGGATGCCTTCAAAAGGATGTTTGGTGACTGTACTCTGTTTGCTAGTGGCTACAAAACTCCAGGACACCTGTCTCCTACAACATCTGTGTCAAGATTGCAGCTTTATTGGCAACTCTGCTGTGCTGATGCTGGGGAAAGGGCTCAAATGGGAGAGAAATAGGGCAGCTCAAATACCTGCAATTTTATTAAGCAGTGTTTAATGCTAATCTGCCCTTCCATACACCAAAATCAACTGAACTCCTGCAGCCCTGAATGACTGTCTCTGTAGCTGTTTCTTGTCCAAGACTAAACAAGATGAATAAAGAAGAAAAAAAGTCAATTGTGAATGATACCAATTTTGTGAATGGGAGAAGGAAAAAGATTTCCAAAAGATTGCATAACAAGAAGAGATAGTACATAATCTATCCCCTGAGCAATTTGCTGGACTATTGATATTTTTTGCAATGGGAATTACTGGGCATTTCTAGATATATCTCTATAAAGAGTGCAGAGAAGACCAACAAAAGTGGTTAGGGGATTGAGGCTAAAACATATGAAGAATGGTTGCAAAATATGAAGAATGGTTGCAAAAATTGGATATGTCTGGTTTAATGAAAAGGACTAGGGGTGTCATGATAGCAGCATTCCAATATTTGAGGGGCTGCCATACATATGAGGGAGTCAACCTATTTTCCAAAGTGCCTGAAGGCAGGACAAGAAGCAATGGATGAAAACTAATCAAGGAGGAAACCAACCTGGGATAAATTTCTTGAGAGAACAATTAACCAGTGGAACAGCTTGCCTCCTGAAATTGTAGGTGCTCCACCACTGGAGATTTCTAAAAGGAGATTGGACAACCATTTCTCTCAAATTGCATGGAGTTACTTGAGCAGGGGTTTGAACTAGAAGACCTCCAACTATGTTATTCTAATAGTTTCAGTCAATCAGGTCATGATTGTCCCAGAGATGATTTTTCCAAAACTACAACTGGACTTCAGTTGCCTTTTGGAAAAAGCACCTTTGAGAAACAACTGGGCATTTATAGAAAATAAGTCATTCTGAAAGAAGATTGTCTTTCCTACAAGCAGGCATAAATCCAAGAGACCTAAACAGAGAGCAGCAAATCCTGTATAAGATCGCTTAAACACGCCAGCTGACATTCACTCAGAGACATAAGGAGGGAACAGGTGTGCAAAGAACCGTAAATCTGAACTGCAACTCCACCTCCACCTCCAGCAAGGTGTGGTCAATGAAAGCAATGATAATTTTCTACTGGAGCCCTTTAGCATTTTAGAGGGGAGAACCACTTCTCAGAATTTACATAGAGCAGTACATTTTTAACATAAAGATATTGCAAGTCATCCATTTTAATTTAACATGTATTATCTTGCTCTTAAATGGATATAACACTAATGAATCTGACAAAATAAGATTATAATCTTGAAATGAATTATTTGGAAAGCGTCAAGGATCAGTCTTAAGATGCTCTACAAAGAAGGGTGGGGGGCAATCTTTAGATAATATCATCTCGTAATAAGATATCATCTTATCTGCTTTCAGAAGGAGCAGAGAAAGCCAATTTAGAATTCAAATGGTGTATCCTGGTTTTCATAGCATTGAAGATCAGAGAACCTTCATTTTATGCCAGCTATCTAATATCTTGTATTTATAGAACCAGCAAGCTTTTTCTCTGGTGAAGTTCAATTGCCTGTTTTCAATATTGTTGAAAGGGAGGTTCAATAACACAGAGCAAGAATTCAGGAGCTTACATGTCCTAACCGGCTTACAGACAGTGAAAGGTTCCAATGTGTTATTGTGTTCCCCTTTCTAGTTCAGTTGACGTACTATCTAAGGCTAGGTCCCACTGGCTAATGGACGCAAAACATCATTGCAGAAAGGACACAGCAGACGACAAAATTAGTGGTGGCTCCATCCATTTTCATCCGCTCCAAAAGTGGCAAAAATTTGCATAAACAGACAGAAAAGAACGGACGGGGTGTAGTATGTAGCAGGATGTTAAATGATGTTCATTCAGAAGCCTAGCGGTGAAAGCAGATGGAAGCAGATACACCTCCAAAGGGTTCCGAGGAGGATTTCAAAGTGGACGCATAGCAGAAGGGCAGATGCATAGCGGATGCATCATGTACGCTATAGGAAACAAAGGGGATGCTGCGCAGATGTATATCGGATGCAAAGTGTTCACTGCGCATGCGGGGTGTTGAATGGCGTCTGTTCTCTGCGGATATAAAAGGATGCAGCACACACACAGAATAGTCTATTCTGACTCCAGAATATCCAGAGACTGAGTTGTTTACTTGTTTAATAAAGTTTATCTTTGCTTAAGACACTTAATACAGTTTACTTGGTTCATTTGCTTATTTAATGTAGTCATAAGTTTACCTAAGAAAGTTAATAAAGTTATCTTTGCTTAAGACACTTAGTTACTTGGTTCATTTTGTTTACTTAATAAAGTGTTGGTGAAAACTTTGAAAAAATGGTTAAGCCTTTGCATGCTTGTGGGATAGAATAAGAATAGTTGTGGGATAGATAAACCTCCATGCAAGCATAGTGGACTGTATGTCCACCAGCCAGCGATCCAGATGATTTCTCCTCCCTTTTATAGAAAATATCGGTTTGTCGCTAGTGTCCTTCTACATACTCTAGACATCCTCTCAGCAATCAAATATACGAGATACATCCCAGATACAAATGTTTTGTCCGTTTTTAATACTTTATATACGAGATACATACGCTTACATCCTTTCTATCTCCGTGCTACTAACGCTGTGATGAATGTTCTGTACCTTTTGTTTCCTCCCTCTTTTCATTTTCAGCTGCAGCAGATGTGAGTTGAGGGATCCAGAGGAATGCAGAGAGGATACAGCAGACGTTTAATGGATGAAACGGACATAGAACGTTTGTGTGCCCGTACATGTCGCGGATGTTACATCGTACTCGGTGGAAAGTTCATCCCGTTCACAAAGTTTGTGCAACTCAAAACTTCTTGCGTGGATGAAATTGCAGTGGACGGATGCTCGACAGATAGACCATATGGAAGCACGTATGCAGTGAGTACACAACGGATGCATAGAGTTTTCAACGGATGGCAAGCTTTTTAACATTTACATCCTCTTTGCATCTGTATGTGCAATGGGATGGGCCTTCAACGGATGCATAGAGTTTTCCAACGGATGGCAAGCTTTTTTTAACATTTTACATCCTCTTTGCATCTGTAAGTGCAATGGGACTGGGCCTTAATAGGCCACTTGTTACTAAAGGGGCTCTCATCTCACAAATGAGAAGAACCCATTTATCTTTTTTGGACAGCAAGCATGCCATCACCTCTAGAAAGGTAGCTATGCTTTCCACAGTTAGTAGTGCTACATGAAGATATGGCAATTTGGGATCTTCACAATGCCAAGTATACACATACTCCTTTCCCAGTATGGAAAGGCCAGTCCAGTGTTTATTGTAATTGTAAATGTTTATCTCTTTTACTCTTTGTATGTTTTATATTATTGTGCATAGTCATTTTAGATGTAGTTATTCATTGTGTGATGTTCATCTGTGATGGTAGTGTATTGTTGCAAAATTCATTTTTTATGTAAAGAGCATACCTTGAAGCTGTACTCTTCTTACCTGCTGCTACTGTCACAGACTCATTGTACTGCTTCTACCCAGAAATGTGGTAAATTAGTGAACTAATGAGGAGTGAGTAACTGGTCAGATCCGTTTCTGGATGGAGTGAATTCAAGAACTGAGCAAACTCCCATTGCTTGTGCAAACTCCTATTTCAGCTTTTTTGGAATGTTTGAAGAAGGCTAAAGAGCTAGAGTTTAAAAAAGGAAACAAAAAAAGATGATACTGTGAGTAGCAGTATATGACATGGATGAGTGGTTAAGTCTATGCTACCAAATACCAAACATTTATTATTGTCAAAAACCAGTACAATTAAAAATGCTCAAAGAGTATCTGGTTAAAAATTCTAAAATAAAGTGATAAATAAAATGTATGTTAAAATCATAATTTGTCAGCCTATCAGTTGCACATAAACAAGAGAACATCCTAAGCTTTTATGTAATATTAATCCTTAAATTATGGGCCTATAATTATTAGGTACTAACGTAGAACAGGATGATAATATCAAAAGATTGAGTGCATTAATTGTATAAAATGGTTATAATGGATTATTGATCAAGTTCCAGTGAATCTTTAGTGCTGCTGTGTAGAATCTAGCTACCTACGTTGTAGCCACAATCCATTTGTTTTTAACCAACCATTGAAGGTAAACAGTATCAGAATGTTCAGGATACCTATTAATTATTGAGCAAATAAATTTTGTTCAAATGTCTCTCTAAAAAGAGCAGTGAAGAAGGACATGTCCAGAGATTTACACAGTGATGCAATTCAACTAGTGTAACAACTGGTTCGGTGAGTGCACACTTCACGTGCACACATAGCATTTAAAAAAGACCATTTTTAGCTATAATACTTACCTTCTGCTGCATCCTTGGTGAGTAAAACAGCTGATGCACGTCAAACCACTTTGCTGCGCAAATCAGCTGTGCTCAAAGACAAGGAAATAAAGCACAGGAAAAGGGCAGGGACGGGTGGGCGGGGCCAAATGATCACCAGCATTACCAGTTTGCCCCAAAAGGTCCAAACCGATAGAATTCCACCCCTAGGTTTACATCTCTTTAGAATCACAGGGACAGAGCCTTTCAACCAGTGGTATATTTGGATGGTATATTTACCATCCAAAGTATCTAGTGTATATAGTGAACACAGATATATCTATTTGCTTTTGGAGGAAGGGGTGGGATGCTACTGGTTCTGTCTGGTTCTAAAAACCAGTAGCTCTGTAGAGCAGCAGACACTGAATCAGTTCTGTGTTTGCTGCTGTTTGGCCACCCACCCACCTGGGCTCTTATCTGTCCTTTATTGCCTGCTTTTTCAACCTCAGATGCTTTGTGCAGCACAGCTGAAGTTGAAAAAGCAATAAAAAAGAGGCTTTTCAAACACATGCACACAGCGCTTTGCAGCTGTCCGGGTGGCACAGCTTAACATAGTCACCAAGCTGGTAATAACACAAGTTGAATCACACCCCTGTTTGGAGGTATATACATTTCATCTGAGTTCTCAAGAGAAAACTCATTATGCTGATTTTAGATTGTCACCTAAAGTAAAAATAAATGAATAACCAAAGCATGGCATATATTTGTCCTACCTGTCACACAGTCATTGTATCCCCAGCAGGTGGGATGAAGTCACATACGTAAAGCCAAATTTCCTGCTTATATTTCAAGGCCATCATCATGAATGGTGCATAATTATATAGAGTAGACAGCTGGATGATATTTATTACCTTTTAGGACTTGTACAACATCAGGACCTTTTCAGTAGCATTTAAAGTCAACAGGACAGCTAAGCACAGGTAAACAAAGTCTCTTTCTTAATTTAATCTTTTAAGCAAAAATGGTAGTCAAGTGGTCTTGCAATAAAACTTCACGCGATGGTAACTCCTGCCATCTCGTTTTGCTTCCTCCTCTATCCAATCCAGCATCTGTTTTATTGACGTTCATCCGCTCCGAAAAGTTTTGGGCTGCCCAAAGACTTTTGCGCGAAAATGTATCCAGTTCGTCCGTTTCTGCATCCGCTACGCATCCATAATGACTGCCAATCCGTTACGCATATCCGCCTATATTCTGGCCGTAGGTCATTCCGCTACGCCATCTGCGGAACTCCATCCGCCACAGATGCAGGGAGGAGCATGAACGTTTTGATGCAGAACGGATGCCTAGCGGTATGCAGATGGAACAAAAGTGTTTGAAAACGGAAAAAAACGTTCCGCAGAGGGACCTATCCTCGGATATTAAGGAATGTCTAACAGGATGCCTAGAGGAATGCCAGAGGACTGCAAAAGGACCCACCTATACTGGCTAAATCAAAAAGGGGGACAACTCGCTTGCATCGGACTTTCAGACACAGCCCCACAGTGCAGACCTCTGCAGCTTGCATCTGCTTCCTCTTCCATCAGCATCCAGTCATGTCCCACCGTGGATTGTGTAACAAAGATCCTTTCGGCAAGCCCACGCATCGCTTGCTGCAACAGTGCGAAGCCATCTCAGGCTCTGTGAACTCTACTGCAGACAGAAAAAGGATCCAGCCCAAAAAGATGCTGGATCCGAACTGGTTCCACATGAAGAGAGAGGACGGACTGTAACAACAAGCTGCATAGGTGGGAGCTCAGGAATGAAGACACTTCGGGCGTTCAGAACTATACATGAGGACTGCCTCCAGCACAATGGGTTGATGATAGTTGTGCAAGCGGCTGACCACCTCAGGTGACCAAGACAAACACCAGCTTCCGGCAGCCCTGGAACCTGGGCCAAGTGGCACCTCATCATTTTGGCGCACCTGGCCTCAGGGACCAGTTGGCCTGGGGTGCCATCCAACACCATCAGCATTGTGGTCAGAGATAGTGTGCCAGCCATCATCGAAGAATACAACGAGGAGCTCTCCAGTACCCCTCCACTGACAGAAGGATGGAAAGAAAGTTGCAGAGCAGTGGTATCAGAAGTGGAAACTTAACCCACACAACCGTTGAGCACATAGATGGCAAAGCACGTGCGCTGCAATGTCCATACCAACTCAGGCTCCACTTATTTCACACTCCAAGGGCTTCTTTCAGCATCATCCTCCTTTCGCCATGGTCGAAGTGCTGACTACAAGCTTCATGTACCATTCGATGCTTCAGGCAATGGGCTCATACTTTTCAAATGCCCAGGTATAAAAAACGGCCAGTCACCTCAGGAAGGAGCCTGGAAGGACAACGCTCATCGGGCTTCCCAGAATTCAGAACCCCTGCCCAACGACAAATCAAGATGTGCCCTACTTCATCGTGGGGGATGACGCCTTTCTCCCTCTGACAGACCTACCTCATTGAAGCGCATACACTTCCAGATGCCTCACGCTTGTGATAGAGAAGAGTCTTCACACTACAGGGCTGTCCAGGGCAAAGCCGGGTGGTGAGAAACCCTTGTGGCATCCTGGCCAGACAGGTTCCAGGTACTGTCTCACCACCATGCAGCATGCCCAAGAGACCGTGAGGCAGGGAATACATAAAGAAAGCTTTGGCTGCAATCCTGCAACAAATGCTCATGATGCACCCCGGCTACAGATTCCTTTGCAGGAATAGGCTGTGACCTCCAGAGAGGCAATGGGCGACATGGAGCCTGGGAATGGGAGGCAAGGGGAAAGCCTGATCGACACTGAGAGGATGGTTGCAAGGCCCGCAACAGAGTTCACATGAAGCCGAAGAAGCAGAGCAAACCTCCTGAGACAATGTGCAACTCCCCAGCTGGAGCAGTGGAGTGGCAAGAACAGGATGAGTAGAGTTGCTTAATGGATGCCTTCTTCAGCACTGTCTCATGCACAACGGACTGAATTGGCCATGTATGTTTGGTTGGTCTACGATGAAACAGGGCATATTCGTAATAAAGAGTTGGTGTTTAATGGTTGACATTGTGGGATAATTATTAACAATTACATCTTACTTGATATATAAAAAGGGCCGTAGTTGTGGCATCCTGGGAGGGTGGACCATACAGTCCCACTATGCTTGCACTGGAGGTTTATACTATCACACCAACTGCTAATCCTAAAGCCCAATCCCAACAGGCTATACCATTACACCAGGTCATCCTAATCCCAATCCGCAAAGCTTATCCCTTACCCCATCCCAACAAGCATGCCCCAAGAGGCTTAAAACCAGTTCTAAAAGTTTCAAGTGCACGGATCTTTATTAAAAAAAAGAAATGAAGCAAGTGGCTGGTGAAATCATAAATAAGAACTTTATTAACAACAAGCTATAAAACAAAAAAGAGTCTCTGGCACTCCTCTTGGTCCGATCATCCCTCAGGGGTGAAGGTTGCAGGCGTTCTGTGGAGGTGGCTGGTGCTGGAGTGGCTTGTCATCAGCTCCTCCAGAAGCAGAAGCAGCAGAGCGCCAGCCCCAGAAGGAGGCGAGCCCGTGCTGGTAGGAACGCCCAGGAGAACGCAGAAGTGAAGGGCCAGGGGGCGGGATGGTAGCCCTGATAACCCCTCTTGCCAGGGCTGGCAGCAGAATGGCTGAAGGCTTGGGCTGGGTGCTTCCGCGATGGGTTTTGTGGGGTTGCTGGCTGGCAGGAGGCCTGGTCAGGAAACACAAGGCTGGCAGGGAGGTCTGGCAGGGAAGGCATGCACGCCAAAAGGCTGCAACAAAAGGCAGGCAGCACGCACCAAGGCTGCCAGGCAGGCAGACCAGCAAGGCTTGGCATGATGGGCCTGGCAGGCAAGGCTGAGCAGGCGATGCAGGCAAGACACGCTA
>BHFT01050224.1:0-20127 GCA_004320025.1 Laticauda laticaudata | reverse complement strand
CCGCTCAAAGTTTTGAACTGCTTCAAGACTTTTGAGCGCAAATATAGTCACGGTCGTTCTGCATCGCTAGGCATACGGGGACATCTTCGTCAGTCTTTATCCGCTTATCCGCTAGCATCCGCATCGTCACTCGCTACCGTCCTTCCATTGGGTACCCACGCTCACGGAAGGAGCTGGATGTAAGCGAAGGAGTGGAAACTAGGAGACGCGCACGTTGAGTAGCATGGACGGAAAAGGATGAAGCAATGCCGCCAAGAAAGCATTAACGGAAAAATCGTTGCAGAGGGGACCTATCTCGGATATAAGGATGCTAGGTTGCCTAGGGATGACAAAGGGACACATAGTGAAACCTATATTGCCTATAAAAAGGGGGAGCAACTCACTGGACTCACTTTCAATCAGCACCCTGCTGGCAGACTCTGCAGCCTTCATTCTGATTGTCTTCACATAAGGATCTCAGTCATGTCCACATGGTATCATAACAAACTCCTTTTGGTAGCCACATATTCCGCAACAGTGCAAGCCATCTCGGGCCTTGGCACTCTACTACAGGAAAAAAGGGCGCAAGAGCGTCTCGGTCCGAGTGGATGGAAGAGAGCAGAGTACGGACTGTACAAACAATGCTGATGTGGAGCTCAGGACAGAGGACCCATCGTACATTCCAGGACTTCAGAGGATTCTCAGCACTGTTTGACGAAGTTGTGCAGTGGCTGACACCAGGTTACCAAGCAGAAGATCACCAAAATCAGCCCCGCCTGGACCTGGCTCAAGTGGCATGACTGCACACCTGGCCTCGAGGACCCCCTACGGAGAATGCAGTTACGGCTTGAGGGGCCACACACACCACGCATTGTGTCAGTAGAAGTGTGCAGGCCATCATCAACGAATCCTGAGGAAGCCTCAGTGCCCCCATGAAAGGCATGGAAGAAAGTTGCGACAGTGGATCAGAGTGGAACGTTCCCCACACCGTTGAAGCCATAGAGGGAAGCACGTGGCCGCAAAGCACCACCAAGTCGGGGACCACTTATTGCAACTACAAGGGCTCTCGAGCACGTCCCTTACCATGAGCGATCTGACTACAAGTTCATAACATCAACTGCTTCAGGAACGCAGTGTTCGATGCAGGTATACAACGCCATCATCTCAAAGAGGGTATGAACGGCAAACCTCATCATGGGCTTCCCGCCTATCCAAACATGCCAATGACACGCAGATGTGCACCTATTCATCGTGGGGTGACGCCTTCTCCCTCAGAATTACTTCATGAACCGCCTACCTCCGGATGCTCTCCCCGGAAGAAAGAATCTCAACTGCAGGCTGTCCAGGCAAGCGGGTGGTGAGAATCCTTGGCATGCCTGGGCCAACAGTCCAGGTAACGTCTCACCACCTCAGCAATCGGGGCCCAAGACCGGAGGAAACATCGTAGGAAGCTTGCTGCATCCTGCACAATCTCATCACAGAGCAAATGGGACAAGAGCCTGAGGAATGGAGCAAGGCAAAACATAACACGAGGGATGCAAGCCAGAGAGCCACGTGAAGAGATAAAGCAGCGCAACTCGACACTGGTGCCAACCCCTAGATGACGCAGTGGAGTGGCAACAGTGTGGTAATGCGAATAATGTCTCCTTCAGCTGTCTATCAACGGATGAGATTGGGCCATGTTTGTGGGCTACAATGAGCAGGCATTAATAAGGTTTGTTTATGCCTTGAAGTGTGGATCAATGCTAATTTGTATGATAATGAAGGCCAAGGTGTGGCACTGAGGGTGACATACAGTCCACTATGCTTGCACTGGAGTTTATCTATCCACAGACTATCTATAACCCATCCCACAACATCTTCCCATCCCAAGGTATCCCGGCCCATCCCTAACTGCATACCTACATCCCAAGGTATCCCGCCCATCCCACGCTATTTTTACCTATCCCAAAGGTTATCTGCCATCCATGCTTATCCTTAACCCATCCACAGCAGTGCAAGGCTAAACCATTTCTTAAAAGTTTCACCAGAGCTTTATTAAGTAAATATAATAAGCAATTTTTTGTGGAAGCAAAGATAAGCTTTAACTTATAACAAGCGAAAAGAAAAAATGGACCCAAGTCATGTCCAAATAAAAAAGTCTACAGGTAGCCCACCCAGTCATGCACTCTTATCAGTCACTCGGAGGTGTGCCCAGTCAAGGGTGAAGTACCAGTGCTGTAGGATAGCTGGTGTGGAGTCCTGGTCTAAGCCATTTGGGCGTGCCTGCCTGAGAGGACAAAGGTGTCAGGTGGTTGAGGAAGCCCTCAGACAGCGGCCAATCCCGTGAGTGAGAGCTTCCACATGCCATGGATGTGTCCAGTAATGACGAGAATGTGAAGGAGCTGGGCTTGGCATGTGGGTGAGGAAGAGCAGTGTAGTGGGGCTGTTTTGCAGCGGGTGAGGACTGGTGTGGGTGGCATCTGTGTGTGTGGGTCCGGTGAGCGTCGGTGGCATCAGTGTACATGGGTGATCGGGTGGCATCAATGAAACCGGTGGCACGGTATCCGATGATCTGCCTGGGACTGGAAGGCGCTGGACTGTGCTGACTGACCTCACATAGCTGAGCCCTGGTAGTGAGGCTGTGGAAAGGCCTGTGAATGGGGCGGACATCACCTGGGGGTAGAGCAGACATGGACTGGGGGAGCAGGATGCCTCTGGTCTGGAGTTGTGAAGCAGCTCGTGATCCGGTCTTACGCTCGGTACTGGGGTTCCCTCCATGTCCGTAGGTTCTGGTTGACATAGGTAGAAGTGGCTCGCGGTTGGAGGATAGAGTCGGTGTGGACCAGGGAGAGAGAGATCTATGCTGCTCGTGATCTTAGGTCCCTGATCTCCAGCCAGGACGTGTGCTTGCCTCCTCGTCTGGCTCTCTGCTCTTCTGTGGAGGTGAGAGTGGGGTGGATGCGGTAGCTGGGCGACTTGCCGTCTCCTTCCTCCACTGCACCAGAGTCCTCCACACGCTCAACCACGTTAAAACAGCTGTCCGGCGTTGTACGCCGCCCTGGGACGCCCACAGTAAAAGCCTCTGTTGGAGACAGGAGGCTCTACTCTCGGCCGGAAGGACTCGGCTCCACGGGCTGCCTGAGAAGAGGGTCATGAGAGAGGCTCGCTGCTGCGATCCTCGGTGGCCGATCTCACCCCAGGCAGCTGTACCTGGCATGACGTAGAGTCTCTCTGTTCTCACTTAACCATGGCCTGCAGATTTCTTGAGTGCAAGCTTCCATACCAGTGTGCATATTTTCCACCAAGGCAAGGAGCACATCGATGATATACCAGACCTCGCGCTTCTTCTCAAAGCAGCCTGCTCCTTGGTGTCCCTGCTAGAGCGGGCCCTTCTGCATAGAAGTCATCTCTTCAGCCACTCAGAACCTCATCCTCATTTTCCTCCTCAATGGATATGCCTCTCTCCAGTTCCGCATCTTCTCCCTTTGGGCAAGGACCAAGAATGGCCCTCATCAGAGGCTTCCAGTTGTAGGGGCTCCTCCCACACCACCACAAAGCAGCAAAGGCGCCCACCAGCAGGATCATCATCATCATCAATCAACAAGCACAGCCAGCAGTCACAACACAGCAGCACAGACAGGTCACAATCATTCATCATCATCACGGCAGCAGACACAAGCGACCAGGAGACATCAGCATAGTACATCCCCAGCGCAGCAACCACCGGAGACCAAGCAGACGCGAGAAGACAGCAGCGACCCAGGCCCAGACCGGGACACAGACCAGGAGGACAGCAGACCAGAGCAGAGGCGAGAGGAAGCATGAGGAGCGACTTCAGAGAGTAAGCACCAGCAGAAGCACCACCGCCGGAGCAGCGAGAAGCAGAGAAGCATGAGCAGAACAGCAATCCACAGAGTAAGCACGAGCAGAAGCACTCACGCCAAAGCATCATCATCAGCTCCTCCAAGAAGCAATAAGCAGCAGAAGCCCCAGCACAGTAAGAGCAGCCGTGCTACAGAAGCACCCACAATAGCAGAGTGAGCAGGGGCAAGAGGGGCCCTGTCCCTCTTGCAGGCTGCAGCAGTGGCTGAGGCTTTCTCTTCTCCCATGGTTTGGGTTGCTGGCGGCAGGAGGCTGTGAGGAGGCTGACCGGCTGGCAGGAAGAGTGGCAAACAAGCCTCTGCAAAAAGGCTGGCAGAAAGGCTGCAGGAACGGCAGGCAGGCAGGTTACCAAGCGCTGGCAACAGCAGGCTGGCACAGAGGCTGGCAGGCAGGCAGACAGCAAGGTGGGAGGAGGACTGGCAGGCAAGGAGCAGGCAGGCAGGCTGGCAAGGCATTCGATATGTCTGGATGCAGTTGTTCCTCCATGTGACCTGGCTTGGGAGTTGCTATCCCTTTATATCTAGGGCTGACGCAATACAATCCTCCCCGCATGCCAGTAAACGCTAGCATCTGTAGGCTCTCTCATCCACTTCATCCATTGCATCACTTGTGCATCCGCTTGCAACCTTGTCACCGCTCTCATCCCGCATCCTCTTCCGTTCTGCTCACTTGTGAGCCCCAGAACCCTGCAGATGTGCCATCCGCTTCTATCGGCCTAGCTCCGTTCCGCTTCCATTGTCATTGCTGTGTCTTCCCCCGTCGCTTCCTTTCCTGTTATTCCGCATGTTATTCAAATTTTATGCCTTTAAGTGATAACAATGGGATGGACATTTTTGTCATCCGCTGTGTCCTTTTTACAAACGTTTGCATCCATTGGCAGTGTGACAGGGCTTAAGATATTTTGTTGAAAAATTACTTTGTATCCTACTTAAAGGTGGTGTGAAGATCTATGTTGCTGACCTGCTTTGAATCCTTAGCGACCTTCAGCAAAGTTTTTTTAGTCCTACCAACCCTTTTGAAGAATTCACCATTCGTACAGCATGGATTGGGGTCTCTAGTAACGCGGCATCAGGACAATCTATGGCCAGTGTTGATTTGGAATGAGTCAAATCTGTCCTGTCTAGGACTGATTATATAAGAACCTTTGAAAATGTGAATAACTGTTCCGTTTACTTGTTGATAATTTACATCGAGTTCAATGTATTTTCCCATAGTCATTGGCCTCTCGATCTGCTGCTGTGCATGCCAGATTGAATGCTGAGGTAACCTTGGATGACCCAATTACAAAACTACCTTCCTGAACTTAGCGATATACTGTAGCCCTCTGTCTGAGATATTCTACGAGGTCTCCACTGTAGGCCTATTAGACATCTTATGAACAGTTTTGCAAGATTTTTTTACAGAATGGGAGTCCTTTACAGCTGTAAATGTGGCTTGCTTAGAGAATAAGTCAATAACAGTCAAATGCTGTATTTCCTCCACTCTCAGGTAATTCAATGATTAAATCCATTGCAATTTCTCCACGGCTGTGTTGTTCAGCTATTTGTTGGTGGAGGAGCAGCGGTGGTTCCAGTTCTGTGTTTCATGTGCACAAATTGAGCGCTTTCAACATAAGATCTCCAATGTCAGGTTTCCATTTGGCCACCCAGACTAGTGTAGTAAGAAACCAAAGTGTCCCTCCATCACCAAGTCTTGGCTACGCTTTAGTTCATTAGTCTTAGATTTGTGGGTACATAAAGTTTAGACCCTATTCCAAGCTAGTCCTCAATTCACTGTCAATCAGTTTGATGTCTCCACAAACAGGGATCGATCAATGAGGCTGACTCTTTGTCATTTGTCTTAAGGTGTCGGGATTGCAGTTGGCTTGGCCTGGAGGGGCTACTTGGCCTCTGATTAGCTTCTATATCATAGTCTGCACTACTTCTCTTGACACTGTCAAAAAAAAAAAAAATGGGTTTCCTTGACAGGGAATTATCCCTCATAGGATATATTCAGTTAACTGAAACCACTTGAAATATTGGAGCCCACTGACCGTTTACGTATAGTGGAGGGTCTCTAGAGCTGAGAGTTCTTGGATCAGCCACACCTCAAATGCTCCTTCACCCTCCTAGAAATGACTCAAGCAACAAAGCCATTGTCGCAAATGCTTTCTTTCTACCAGACCGCCACACTTCTGCTCTGTGTCGTCAGATTTTTGGACATTAAGTGCAAGGATCCTTCGGTTTGAAAGTCCTTTTGGAAATGAATCGGCAGTACTGCCATATCACTAAGCACAGCCTTGGACACAAAATGGTTGGTTGAGTCTGGGGCTAGAGAATGAGCTCCATTGAAAGAGGTTTTTTAAGGTTTCAAAAGCTTATACAAGTCCATTGTACAAGACAAGGGGTGACTGTTGGAGGAAGGCCCTTTTTAATAACTCTCGTCAAAGAGGGCACCTCAGCAAAAGATAGGATAAATTGTCATAGAAAATGGCAAAACCAAAGCTTTGAAGTTGCTTCGGTTTGGGGGTTCCACCAGCATGGCTTGTCACTTCCAGGGTCTCCATCTCATCCCTGGTGGATATTGATAGCCTAAGAATCCAGTTACTCCTTGTGGAATTCACATTTTTGACAGTTTACATATAACTGTGGCTAAAAGTTTTTCAGGATTTTCTGACCCAATTTGACATTCCTCGATGGTTTTGCGAATTAAAGGATGAATATAAGGATGTACCGACCCCTGGTACAGGTAGCAATTAGTAACACTTATTGTGATGCGTTCATAATATGCGGGGACTTGGTCTGAAAGGTTACTTGGATTGGAAATACCCTAAGGGCAGTGCAAGCATTTCATTCATCTCCCTCCTTTAAGTGGAACTGGGTAAAAAGCTTCCTCGAATAGTTGGTGAAGACTTGCTTTGATAGGTTAAAATAAGTCTTTCTCGAGGGGAAGAGAACAATTTTTTATAATACATTGCTATCACCACCTAAAAAATCTTCAACCGACATTTTACTTTCTTTGAACAGCACTGGGTGGCCAATCTCATTTGGCAAGTTCAATGAAACCTCTGTCCAGAAGTGTTGATCAATGTGATTCTTCATGTCACATATTCAGTGTGTACATGGATAACATTGTTTGGTTGGGCAGTTTGCCCTGGTTCTAGTCTTTATGGCACATCAGTGGCCTCGACTGGGAAGGGTAAAACATTAGATTCTCTCACTGATGCCTAGCCAGTTCGTGTATTCGTTTGGGAACTTGAGGTACCTGGAAGAAGTCTGAGCGATGGGCTGCGTTCAGTTTCTGGACCCATGTGTTGGAGTAGTTTCGTAGGGAAGGAAGGGGCAGTGGGCCCACTACCCAATATGATCTTGGTATCCATCCAACCACTGATGGTAGGGACCCATTTATCTGAGCCAAACAATCCCAATATGACAGATTCTGGTTCTTGAGCCACTATAAAATGTATATTCTCGGTGCAACCCACTGCAGTTTGATTAACTCTCGTCATTTGGGTAGCGTCAGGATACCCCCAATTAATGTCTCCATCCACTGCTCAAATCTGATGGACTTTAGGTTTAGTTTTTATACCCAATGTCAATTGATAAGACACAATAAGCATTCAGAGCATCTGGTACTATGACAGCTTTCTAAATTCCCCTTCTCCCCTCTCAGACACCATAAATCACTTTCAAGTTAAGAATGGTGATGGGGTCACTCGCACCATAGCGGTCACTCATCTGTGGCCTCCGTGGGAGTCTTGGTTGGAAAGTTTCATGCTCCCTGTCTGCAGGAGACGACCATTCAGGGTGTTCAAAGTAAAGCGGCTTGGTTAGAGGCTTCAACTGAATTTTCAACCCTCGGTGGCTGATTCGATCTTGGTTGTGGATCTTGTGGAACAGGTGCAGTGCCCAAACAGTTGCGACTGCTCTATGGCCATCCTACCACAACATAACATTACATTCGGTGGGTCAGGTGGGAGCAGCTTCGCAGTCGGTCAGTGTTCGATCACAGCTCTCCAGAGGGGCCTTCAGGTAGCGTCTTTTGCGTTGACTGGATGTTCGCAGTCTATTTAGAGCAAGTATATACCACTGCTGAGAGTCTCGGTACCCCTCTAATATTACAGGCTTTTTTACACTGGGTCAATGGCTCTTTCTAAAATAGTGCAATATATCATTTCAGCTAGTCCATGAGCGTTGGCTGCACCCTCTAAAAGTCCACATAAAAAAGCTATAAAGTTGCTTTGCCCTATTTCATGTCCATTAATTCCACCATTTTCAGTTACCTGTCTGGATTATTCAAATCTAGAATCTCAACACTGAATAAAGCAGTACCATCTGTACCTCTGGGGCTCTGTTGCAGGCAATTGGGCCACCCAGTCAAAGCATTCCCTTCATTCATCCCCTCTGTTATGCAGTAACCAGATCATCGTTCTGTGCCATATTGTCTATGTAACCAGATCTTGAGTGAGGAAATAAGCCAAATGTTCATACATCCTCAAAGGCTCCTTTGAAAACAGCTTTGGTCGTCGTGGGTGGCTGAGAGAGGTACGTATCACCCTGTGCAACCGCAGGCTGAGCTGGAATGAAAGGAGCTGGAGATCTCAATGTATCCACTTTGGAAGATCTTCGCCTGACCTGGCTGGTTGGGGCAAACTCAGTGAAAAGGGCCTCTGCAGGGTTGACTCTGAGTGGGGGCTTGATCATGGGCCCTGCCATAAAAGAGACCAGTTGTTCCTTATTCCCTGCATGGGAATGGGAAGTGGCTGCCTCCTCCCTGTATAGATTCCCTATTGTTGGGAAGGGATTGCTGATTTCTTGGACCCAGAGTGTTGTCAGTGCTGGCAATCCACTGGCATTGGAATCACCCTTGGACCAGATAAATCCTGACCTGAGGGATACTTTCTGCAGGGGTCATTTCACTTTGGATGTGTGTAACCATACCTGTGTATACGTCTGCATCTCTTGTCTCTCTACTGAAATTCAAATCTGCTGAGCTGGGCTGTTTCACTGGCCATCGACTCCAACTGAATATCAGAGTGAAACTCTTTCCTCTTAAACTGGAAGGTAAAATGGCGTTGCATTATGCTCCAACTGCTCTGGAACGTTTGCTTTGAGGCATAACTTCCACCTTAAGATGTTGAAAGTCCTCTGTAATTCTGGTAATGATTGGCTCTTGAGAACGTAATCATTAGGTGCCATTGCCAGGAGGCTCTGATTCAATTCGCCTCAATTTCCAATCTTGTCCTCACTGTGAGTATTAGAAAGCTTGAGAAATATCTTTGTCAGGCAGCTATCCAGATCCACACTCTGACAACCTCCCATGATCTGCATCACTGGGCGGGCTCCTAATTCTCCTGCTCCCTCTGCATGCTTCAATGTCCTGCATCACACTCCTCGCAAAGGGTGCCTGGGGAATGCCAATTTATTCCATGAGGACCTCCCGCCAAGCCCGTTTCTGTCTCACTTCCTTTTGCTGATTCTTGCATATGATCCATTCCTCAATTTTTCAATTCCTTTTGGGTGTTTCAGGGGCCAAAGGGGCCTAACATCCTCCTTAGAGAGAACTGGAATTTTTAGAATTTCAGAATAATGGTCAGCGTTCACAGGAAACATCCATTCCTCGAGTCAGTCACTCTACGACAAGACATAATCTCAGAAAGTACTTTTATTAGAATAGCACTGCACCATTCTGATGAAATCTGAAACTAAAAGCTTCCTAACTTCCTAACAATGTCCCAATACAACCATCCCCTATATCAATCATGAAATAACATGAACCAATCCCAAAATATGTTCCAATTCATTCTGCGCCACACTCTTAACCTGAACACTATCAAAAGATTAATTTTCTCTACTAAGAACTACTCAATAACATCACCCTTCCCACTTTCTCCAGCTATAGTGACATTGATTGAAATCATAGATCCAATACTGATCCATTGCTAAAACCAAAAAGGTTATTTACTAAAGGTTTTGCAATAAATCAACCAGCCTGATTTCCCCATTGTTGCAAGATCAAAAAAAGGTTTGACCCACACGCACACCCTCCGCCTAATGATCAGTCCATTTCCAGCAAACCAGGCAACACCCAATGATTGACGAACACTGTGATATTGATGGGTGTTTCCACAATATTCTCAAGTAACTTGGCCTTCGGGGATGCTGGTCACGAACAGGAATCCGGCTCTCGTTCTGTTATCACTCATCCCCCACTCCTGACAGTTACATATACACTTTTAATACCCTTTGTATTACCCCCCTCACTGTAGTGATGGCAAGATGCCCTGAGACCACCAAGCACAATCAAGCAGAGCTGACAGTTTACATTTCTTAGCTCGAACTTTCGAAACCAATACTTATTTGTTTCTATTTTTCATACACTTTTTTATTTGTTTCAACATATCATTGTAAGTGAACCAGTATCGGTTCCAGAGCCTACATCTTGTAAAACAATATGACAAATATTTTTCATCTTGATAACAGTTTGACATTCCTACAAGAGTTAATTTTAATATGCATTATCTTGGTTAAATTATCAATCTAATTTATTCAAATATTACGTATGTATTACTTTATGTCAATCTTTGTATCTTAATATTACTCCTTATTACATATAACTAATATAATAGATTGCATTTGCAGGGTAACAATATAAATAATTTGATAACAATTCACAGATTATATTAATTTATGATATTTCTATATTCATCCCCTTTGAACAATTTTTAGAATTATCTCTTTCTGGTATGAAATGTCAATAGACGGATGCTGGACGGATAGAGAGGAAGCAAAACGGAGGCAGTGAGTCCAGAACGGAAGCATCACATTAACCAGTGGATGGTAAGTGTTTTTCTCCGTTTTACATCCTCTTTCCATCCGTTGGTGCAGTGTGACAGGGGCTTTAGGTTGAAACTTTCTGGTAAGAAGTTGGGGCCTAAATTCTTTGGTCCATTTCCGATATCAAAAGTAATCAATCCAGCCACAGTCCAATTAAGTCTTCCCCAGTTATTGGGAAAAATACACCCAATGTTCCATAGTAGTTTATTAAAAACACCTGTCACATCAATGATAAGACCAATAACAACAGCTCCCCCTAAACCTTTAATCGTACAGGGTGAGACACATTATGAAATCAAGAAAATGCTCGATTCTAGATTACACTGAGGATGATTACAATACTTGGTATTGTGGAAGGGTTACCCTATATCAGGTGCTACTTGGGTTAAAAGTTGGGATGTATATGCAGATAGGTTGGTTAACCAATTCCATGAGAAATTTCCCAACAATCTGAAGGGTCCTCTTGGAGGGGGGTGAGGGGGTTAAGGACATTGCATTAACCCCTGGTTGTGTTTTGTTTCTTATTTTCTTATAGGAGGTGAACTTCTCAAGGGGGGATGATTGTCAGCAATAGAATCATGATTCATTGCTGCCACACAACTGGAGAAAGTGGGAAGAGGGTGATGTTAAATGAATAACTCTTAGTAGATAAAATATAATTATTTTGATAGTTCAAAGTTAAAGAGTATGGCGCAGAAAGAATTGGAACTTACTTTGGGATTGGTTCATGTGATATAATGGTGAGTAAAAAGGGGGTGGTTTGTAGGTTGGGACATTGTGGGGAAGCTGGGAAACTTTTAGTTTCAGAATTCCACAGATGTGCCAGGTGCTATTCTATAATAAAAGTATTTTTGAGATTATGCTTGTCTTGGAGTTACTGACAGGAATGGATGTTCCCTGAAACACTGCCAGAGTCAAGGGTCTTTCTTTCCTAAAGGATTGGATTGGGGCAGGTCTGACAGAAACTTGGTGAACTTTATGTCCATAAACAATAAATTATGAGAAATTCTAGGATTCAAGTGGACAATCTCACAATCTCCCCTTTTTCTAGAGAGATTTTCACTATCTGACTGCAGATTTCTGTCACTGTTCTTGCTCCTTTAGGGATATCTCCTACACCATGAATCCTCATTGGAAGCTTTCATTACATGTTTCCCATTCAGTATTTTCTCATAATAGAAATAATACAATGTAGCAGAAAGACCTTGCAGCCTGATGAGACATAATTTTAACAAAGAGGATGTTGTGTTAACTTAATAGTTTGCTTAGCCTTGAGTTTCCTAGCACAGATGTAAATGCTGTTCATTTTACTCAGCAAGTTAGCTTAGTAAAGTTTTCTATGAAAGGTCCATTGACAAAGGAAACAAATGTGAAAAGATTGAACAAGGAAATGCTTAAAAGTGGGACAGGGTGGAAGAATGTGCCTTTTCATTTCAGTTCTTATTTAATAATTGTCCTTTATGATCTTAAAAATTAGTCTTCAGTGTACTGAATGTGAAATTTCACTTCAAGGAAAACAGTATTGCCTGTAATAATTTGTGATTGCATTCAAGTCACACTGTTATTACAAGTTTACCTATGCAGTTCTACCAAAATGGTTGATTAAATCACACTACTCCATTCTAAGGATTACATAATCAAAACCTCTTTCACATGCTGAAACTCATAATCATATTGCCATATTGTCATGTATGCAATCCCAGGCTATTGAGAATATTCACTGCAATTATGCTGGCAGGATTAATCAGTTGGTCTGAGAAGAGGATTCATAGATAAAATATGTTTGCAGTACATGGAGATGATTGCTTGGTCTGTATTTTACTTTTATTGGATGCTTAATAATTTCTTTAAACTTGTATTCTGTCAATTAAACTGCAGCAAATAAATTACAATAAAATAGCTTAAAAGATAAAAGATGTCAAATGCAATGTATTCTATTTTTCATAGACATTTACCATCACTTCCTATTTTTGAGTAATATTCCAACAGCATTTTCCAAAAGGAAATGAAAAAAGGGGATTTTTTTAAGCTCAAGCTTTGGGGACAGTATCAAACAAACATGCAGTGTTGTATCTGAATTCAGTAGTTTTTCTCTACTTGAAAGTTTTTCATGAAATTGGACATGTACAATGCAGACTTATGGACTGCAAAAATGAATGAATGAATAAATAAATAAATAAATGTTGAAAATGTACATTTCTAATTTTCTATTTCTTTTCTTCACTTTCCATCAATTCTGCAATTGAGGATAATGAATTACACCAATTCATATCATTACTTGTAAATTCTTCAAACAAGAACAAATACTTTCTTTTTATTGTAATATTCTGAAGAAAAAATATGGAGATGCCTTCAGAAATTAAAACACAAGGAAAACTACTTTCTTCTCTGCACACTTGAGTTTTATCTGGGAATTGTGTTCATCATGAATGTTATGAGATATTCATCTTTAAAACTCTAGCTAGGAATCAGTCCTTTTAATGTACTTCTGTTGGAGATCTTCAATCCTTCCATAGTACAACAGTTCTCAATGATTTTTTTCAGGAACAATGAGTTAAAGATAATGAGTATTTAACAATCATTTGAAAGCATATTAAATTTGTAGGATAGTGATATACCCAGGGAGGATTGTAATTCAAGAGAAAGGTAAGAAAATAAAGGACCCTTCAAAAGACCTGAAATGTTAAAACAACATTTAAAAGTTCAGATTTTATTGTGTTGTTCTCAAAGGATTTAAATCTTTCCACGGGCCTTTTCAAAACTCCCCAGATAATGTTGGGGTCAGTTACAGCTGCATAGCAACTATTGAGATTAATTGCAAGTCTGCGTAAAGTGTTGAGGAACGGCCTACAGGAATGGCCAATTCACACTCTAGGGGGTTATTTATATTCTCCAGATGATGTAGTGGACATTACTTTAAAATTTCCAGTGCCTTTCCATTTCCATAAGTCATTGAGTTGGTTATGCTTAGACTATAAAACTACATAATATATGACTCCCCGTGTTCAAGAGATGAGGCCAGGGAATAGAGAATATGTTAGGAAGGAGAATATGTCAGAAAGAGATATGAAAATACCCTCACCAACACAATCATTGAGTCCAGAGGTAACACAGAGAGAGGTTCTGGTACAGAATTGGTAGAAATTATACTATAGTTCACTTGTATTCATTGTCACATTTTTGAGATATGAGAGATTCTTAGTTCCAAATCAAAGACTCCTGATAACAAGAAAACTGAGTTCTCCAAATATGAACCATGAAGCTGGACCATAAACTTCTTTCTTTGATTCAGCAACCTAATTCATCCATTATAGTGCTTCTGCACCAATACAGTCAGTATACTTTTTGAAAATGTAATGGAGGCACAAGCCAAATAATAATCCATTTTTATCAATGAGATAAAAGTGCTCTTAAGGGAAATTGTTAGCTCTGTTAACTAAGCACTGTCCATGGTGCTGAAAACCCAAGTGCAAGTATTAAAGCGTTCAGGAATCCACTCCTTAAGATTCTTTGCCTCTTGTCAATATTGCTTTTCTGATTGATACAATATTCTTTCCTAAACTTTCTCAATGTCATAGAGATATTAGTGAAAGAACTGATTCTGTGACCATCTCTCATCTGAAGAGGCAATATTGCCATCTATCAAATTTAAGGAGTTCCATCTGAAAATTGCAGTGAGACCACAATCCCCTTACCCTTCAACTCGTCAAGGACGCTTCAACTGTAGAATATTTTGCACTGGAGATAGGCTTAGCCAATCATCTCTATTAAAAACTCAGTCTTAGATTTCTCCACTATTGAAAAATTTACTTTTTCTACATCAATCTGAGCTCTGCGTGCAGTTGTCTGGGTACTTTCAAGGTATGAATTTATAAAATACTATAATATTTTGCAGGACTACAGCATATGCAGATGGGTAAAACTTAAGTTTTAAAGACATATTCTCTTTTTTCTCTTACATATAGCTAGAGTGCTATAAGTGTGATGCAGAAACAGTAGCCTCTTTCACAAATAGTTTTATTCAACTTTACTGATATCTTCACTTAGAAGTGCTATTATGCTATGATTCATGATTAATTGCAACTATGATACCTAGGATGGATAACAAAAAGAAAATTAAGCTGTAGTAGCACAGTAGGTTAGAATGTAATACTGCAGACTAACTCTGCGGACTGCCAGCAGTCTGTTACTGTCCAGCTCAAAGTTGACACAACCTTCCATCCTTCTGAGGTCAGTAAAATGTGGACCCAGATTGTTGGGGACAATATGCTGACTCTGTAAACTGCTTAGAGAGGGCTATAAATCACTATGAAGTGGTACTTGTCTAAATGCTATTGATATTGTTATTAATAAATTAGTAACCAACACAAATGGGGGAGGGAGAGGAAGGGAAGGGAAGGAGGAAGGAAGGAAATGAAGGAAGAAAGAAGGACTAGTAAAAATGTTTGAAAAGGAGATAGGTAGCTTGAGGGGTGGGATTGCAGAGCGCATATTTTTCCCTAGGTATAAATGATATGCTTAAAATCCAACTTGCTATTAATAATTATTTAAAAAAATGTTAATGCATATGTAGACCATCTGAGATGCCACTAGAAAGCAAACAATAAATGGTTAAAAAGCTTGATTTAAGAATTGTGCTTCTAACCAACCTTAGTAGCTTGCTAATCTATTTTCATAATTATTAGAAATAGAGTATCAGCAGCTCCTGGTGGTTGTGCTACCATGTTTATTTCTTATTCTTGGCATAAGCAGTGGATCCCTTGTTGCTTTTGCTGTGTTTATGTATCAAAATTATAAATAGGGTATGAGAAAATATACAAGATACACCAACATTCAATTTAAGTCTGAACACTCCCCACCCCACTCCATCCCATATACCTCTTCTTGCAGTGATGTTGCAATGGATGGATGTACTTACACACTACAGGTGAGATTTATGAAGCTAAATAAGTTAATTACACAATCTGGTCTTACCATGGGGTTCTTATAATTATCAAAAACAGTGGGATTTCAAGATATTAAATATTAGGGACTTTCTTTTTTCTCCATCAAGCACAAAGAATTTTTAAACACCTTTTATTTGTACCTTGAGAGAAAAAAAAAGTGATGGAAGACATAAAAAAAGAAAAGAAAAGCAGATCAAATATATCATTCTGCAGATCTCCACTGAAAGAGCTCATAATGAAATATTTAATTACAGCCTGTAAGCAGGTGATTTGATTAAAATAAACAGGCTTACCTGATTAATGTTCTCTGATACGGTGAAAAATGGACAAAAAGCTTTTTAAATATTAAAGAAAACCAGAGCCAACTGCTATTTTGACAACTAAGCTCTACCTATTGCTATTACAGAATGAAATAAATCAAAATGAGATTAATGTTCCCCATGGAAATAGGTACCAATAAGAATGTGAAACTCCACTGCACAAAAGTCCATGACTTTAAGAAAGTTCTTCTGAGATCCTTCAACAACCTGGAGAGTTTCAGATGTCTTTTAGGAATTAAGATTAAATTTGTACAATCTATGAAAGTTGAAAATGAGTTACAGTAGGGGCTCCCATTTGTGGAACCTTAAAAGTGATATATTATGCCACAAGGTCTCATGGTCTAAAGCTCAGACTGTCAACTGAAAACTTATGAATTCATAAATGTGTTAATCTTCAAAGTACCACAAGACCAAACTATGCTTCAGCCTCTCTCATTTGTACTCCCCCCACCCAGATTGTCAACTTTTTAATCATACTTCTATGCTTCCTTATATCTACAATTCTTGGCAAGGGGCCCATGTATCTGGCCTCATTTTAAATCATAACCAAATAGCTAGTTGGAGCATCTGAAGATGGTGTAATAGTTGCACCATCAGCAAATGCTACAGGCTAGTTGTATATTCATTCTCCACATAGCTCTTTTGAATTCTACTGTATAGTGCAGTGTTGGTGTGGTGTTGGAGGTTTTCGGTTCAATGTGTGGATTGTGAAGGATGTATGTTTGTGTTTATTTTCATGGTCATGTTCACTGAAGATGGTGTTTGATTTTGTTGTATGAGGTGTAATGACAAAAAGGTAAACTAAATTAAACTGGGGCAGAGCAGAGGAGAAATGGGAGATAGAGTCACCTCCATACAGCCAAGTGTATGGAGATAAAAAAAGGAAAAATGAACAGTGAGATGTCTGACTTCTTCAAAGTAACACAAGATGCAACAATCACAGGGAAATGAATGAATGAATGAATGAATGATAATGGGGAAAATATATTCAATGACCAACCAATCTTGTCCTTTAGAATTTATGAGCAAAACAGAACTGCTAAGAATGTTCCTCATCTCCACCATTTTTTTCCAATCCAACCTACACTCCTGACAAACAGAACACCAAGCCAAATACTTGAATGGAACAAAAAGAAACAGAAGTGAGTGAGTGAGTGAATTCAGCACTGATAAAGTCACAAATGAGTAAATTTGGCTCAGAACTCAACTAAAGCCCCTGTCCCACTGCACCAACGGATGCAAAGAGGACGTAAAACGTTAAAAAATGTTGGAAAACGCTATGCATCCGTTGTGTACTCATTGCATATGTGTTTCATACGCTCTATCCTTTGAGCATCCTTATGGAGCCGTCCACTGAGATTTCATCCATGAAGAAGTTTTGAGATGCACAACTATTGATGACGCATGAATTTTGCTGTGTACGATGTAAGAATCCGTGACATAGCGAGCAACAAAGGTCTATGTGCGTTTATGCAGATACATTAATGCCGCTGATCTCTGCTCCTCTGGGCCCTCAACTCGCATCGCTGCAGCTGAAAACAGAGGAGAGGAAGGAAACGAAGGTTGGAAGTCTATAACACATTAAGCCATGTCACACTGCACCCCAACAGGGCGATGCAAAGCGGATCGTAGAAAACGGACAAAAGCTTGCCATCCATTGGAAACGGAATGCATGAGCCGTTGTGTGACTACTGCATATGTTTTCTGATGCTTATCTGTCAAGCTGCCAGTCTACTGCTCTTGTCATTGCGGTCAAAAGTTTTAGCGTGCACAAAATTTTTGGCGGATGAACTTGTCGCACGGTAGATGTAATTCGTGATACGGGAACAAGGTTCAAGTATGTCCAGTTTATCATGCCATTAAACGTCCGCTGGTTATCCTCGTGTATCTGCATCTCTGGCATGCGCCCCTCAGCTCAGCATGACGGCTGCAGCTTGAAAAAGAAGGAGGGAGGAACTAAAGGTACATGGAACGTCTACACACGTAAGCCCATGTCGAACTGCCCAACGAATGGCACAAGAGGATGTAAAACGGACAAAAGCTTGGCCATCCGTTGGAAAACGTGATGCATACAGTTGTGTACTACACTGCATAGTCTTTCATAGCTCTATTCAACATCCGGTCTACTCTGATTTCATGCTGCTCAAAAAGTTTTGAGCTGGCGACAAAACTTTTTGAGCGGATGAAACTTTCCACCACGTACGAGTAATCCCGTGCATACGCGCATACAGGTTCTATGTTGTTTATATGCCATTAAACGATGCGAATGTAATCCTCTCTGCATCTCTGGGCATCCTCAACTCCATCCTGCAGTGAAAAAACAGAAGGGGGAGGAAACGATAAGGTAAACGGTAACGTCTACGACAGCATTAGCCCAGTGTCACACTGCACAACGGATCAAGAGGATGTAAACGGACAAAAAAGCTTGCCATCTGTTTTGGAAAACGTGATGCATCCGTTGTGTACTCACTGCATTACGTTCTTTTCATATGCCTTGCTCTGTAAACATCCATCTACGTGATTGTTATCCGCGTCCAACAATGTTTTTGAGAGCACAAACCTTTTGAGCGGATGAACTTTCCACATACAATGAGCATCTGTACATAGTGGAAACAAAAGGTTCTTTTTGTCGTTTTATTATCAGTTCATTGATACGGTCTGCTGTATCCTGCTATGATCTCTGGGCATCCCCTCAACTCAATTCGCCTGATGCAGCTGAAAACAGCGAGGGAGGAATGAAAGGGTACATACGAAAGTCTAACAACGTTAGCCATTACCTGCAGCAACGGATGCAAGAGGATGTAAAACAGACAAAAAGCTTGCCATACATTGGAAAACTGATGGATCTGTTGTGTACTCACTGCATACGTCTTTATGATGCTCTATGTAACATCGTCTACTGTATTTATCCAGCTCAAAAGTTTTGAGCTGCACAATTTTTCTTTGAGCGGGATGAACGTTTCACGGCAGTAACGGATTGGTAATGCAGCGTACAGCAGTACACAACAAGATCGTTTCTAGTCGTCGTGTCAATCCGTTACAGACGTCCGAAGGTGATCTCTTGGCATCCCTGTTTACGCGAGCCGCGGCAACTCACATTTCCAGAATGCGCAGATTATATCACGGAGATAGAAGGATGAAAGCAGAGTGCAGCTCAGATATAAAGCTTAAAACAGAAAACGTTCATATATGGGACCATATCTCGGATATTCTAGGTTTATGTCTGGAGGAATGTCTAGAGTATGTGGAAGGACACATAGCAGAAAACGATATTTCCTATAAAAGGGGGAGGAGAATCACTGGTCTCGCTAGTCAATCGCAGTCAACCGTGGTGTTGTGTCAGCTCTTCAGCCTTGCTTCTTGCTCTTTTCACAGTCATACCATGTGATCTCCTTATATGGATGCATTCGCAGCGACTCTTTTTGGAAGCTGCTATCTTCACACATAGAGAACCAGCCTCTTTCAAACTGTTTCACCTTCTGACTGGAGAAATAGACATCAGAGCTGTCTGAAGTCTGAAGATGGATCAGGAGAAGAGTGGATTTGGACCTCTATGACAAGGCTGATGGGTGGAGCCTGATGGAATAAGACCCTCGTGCATTCCGCACTTTCAGTGAGGATGCCAGGTACTCTCAGCCATGTTTGACGCAAGTTTGTGGAGGGTTGAGAACAGATTGACTCAAGCCAAGCACGGCAACTGTCCATCCCTCACCTGAACCCTGGATGAAGGTGACTACTGATCTGCAGCCAACTGGCATTGGTGGAACCAGCATACGAAAACCTGCAGTACTGCATGGAGGGGTGCACACAACAATCAGCATTTTGGTCAGAGCAGTGGTACAAGGCCTCATCGAAGAATACGTGAGGAGCTCCTCAGTAGTCCACATGTGAAGAAGGCTGGAGGAAACTTGCAGAGCAGTGTATCAGGGATTGGAGACTTCCCACAGCAGCCAATTGGAGCATAGATGGGAACACGGTGGCTGCCAGCTGCAGCCACTCGGGGTCAAGAGTTTATTTCAACACGTACCAAGGGATTCTTATCAACATATACTGTTTGCCATGGTTTATGCTGACGTACAAGTTCATTTCATCGATGCTTTCAGGCACAGGACTGTGAGATGACACAGATAGACAATAGCCAGTGCCATAGGGGATGGGGTGGGAATGCAAATTCAATCATGGGTTTTTCCAGATCCAGACCGA
>BHFT01050222.1:0-31779 GCA_004320025.1 Laticauda laticaudata | reverse complement strand
CACCACTAAACCCCCCCCCCCAAAAAAAAAACCAAGAAAGGCACATAAAGAAATATTGCCAAACTAAAACAACTACTTGCATCATTAAAAATATAAATTCTGAAAATCGCTTGGAGAAACCATCTTAATTCTCTGTTTCTTGGTCCTCTCAAATGTAGTCCCTTCCTCCTTGGAATCCAGAACATATTCCATCACAGCTCTGTAAAACTCCAGAATGATTAAATGAGAATATGTATAAATACAACAAACAGCAAATAAATAAATAATAAGGGCAGTTAGAGCAGAATAACAGAGTTCGAAGGGACCTTGGTAGTCTTCTAGTTTAACCCCTGGTGCAAGCAGGAGATCCTATATTATTCAAGACAAGTCTCTTCTTAATAGCCTCCAAGAATTTCTGAAGGGAATCTGTTCCACAATTTTTGAAGGGAATCTGTTCCACTGGTTAATTGTTCTCAATGTTAAACTTCTCCTTAGTTCTAGGTTGCTTCTCTCCTTGATTAGTTTCCATCCATTGTTTTTTGTCTTGCTTTCTGTTGCTTTAGAAAATAGGTTGACCCATCTCTTCTTTGTGGCAGACCCTCAAATATTGGAACAACCATTACCATGTCACTTCTAGTCCTTTCTTTCATTAGATTACATACCTTGCTACATCATTAAGTTTAAAGCAATAAGGTGTATCTTGCTTTCTGCTTTTCTTTTTCTTTTTTTCATTCCGTGAAGTTTTCAAGAGCATTTAGTACTATTTATCAACACTGCAGCAAAGGAAGAGAAAAGCCTACAGGGCTCATGCACCAGAACCTAAATCTTTAGGCAGGCATTTATTGTAGCTCAATTTAAAACCATGATTCCTCTGGATTATTGTCATTGCCGTGGGCTGCTCTGAGGGCAAGTGGAACAGCAACATTCAATAACTTTATTTCTAGAGAACTACTCATTCTTAAAGCAAGTCAGCCCCCAGACTGAATTCTCCAAGCCATTTAGTTCCAAAAGGGAATGAAATGAAAGAGGATTAAAAAGAGTTGGTTGTCCCTTTAATTATTTACAAAGCATTTTTAATCACTTCTGTCAATTCACTGTGTCCAAAAAGCTTCCAAAGGGACAAACATTTAACACCACAATCACTCTGGTCACTGGCCATTTGATGCATTCCCAAACAGCAGGTTCAACTGGTCCTACACATGGCACAATGCCTAATAAATTGGCCCACTCATCAATACAAAAGATGAAAGCATATTAAAATTAAAATCTGTCTCAGAGAGTAAGTGTAAATACCAAAGGAGTTGTTAGTGTGATTACTCTGCTGAAAAGCAAGGGCAAAGGAAACACAATGTTTTTCAGCAGACGAGTTTTAGTGGGAAAGGATTTTTTTTAAAAAAAAGGTTTAGCATCTGAATAAATTTAATTGAAATGCAAGGCAGTTGGAAAGTACCTTAAATAATACTTGCTTTGTAATAATCTTCCTCTTCATTATCATTTCATCCTCACCATCACCCTCACCATCATCACATTCTTCTAGCTATCCTAGTTAGACCAGTCAACTTCTCCTGATTAACAATTGAAAGTATTGAAATCAGCAAGATGGTTTATTGTATATTTACATAAATGCATATAATCCAGCTGCCACCAGTATACTGGCTGTCAGGGTTCCAGCTAACATAACCAAAGGAATTAAAACTCCAAGGCAGGCATATTCCTCAAAGTATAGATTTATTAGGCACCTCTGGTAATATTGTACTAACTAGAGCATAAAAAACATTTGCTAAACCAATTCTCGAATTGGTCTTCTGTCTGGAACCCGCACTGCATATCAACATTAATACAATTGAGAGAGTCCATAGATATTTTATGAGAAGACTCCTCCACTTCTCGACTTGCAACTGAATACCTTATGCCACCAGACTTGGAATTTTAGGCTTAGACTACTTAGAACTATACTGCCTTCGGTCTAGCCTAAGCATAGTACATAGAATTATCTATTGCAATGTCCTACCCATCAATGACTACTTGAGCTTCAATCACAACAATACATGAGCATATAATAGATACAAACTCAAGGTAAACCACACCAAATTCGATTGCAGGAAATATGACTTCAGCAACAGAGTGGTCAATGCCTGGAATACTATACCTGACTCTGTGGTTTCTTCCACAAACCCCAAAAACTTTAACCTTAGACTGTCTACTGTTGACCTCACCCATTCTGCCGCACCAATCTGCCTACTATCTCTGTCCTAATGTTCCCTTTTATTCTTATCCATTTAATGTATTAATAATCATGTTTATACTTATATCTGTTATCTAATACATGCTTGACAAATAATAAATAAATAAATGTCATATTGGCACATCTAGGGAAAACCCGACTCTGGAGGATGTGAAGTTTTCCCTACCCAAATCAAACCCCAAAGCTCTTCCCCTCAGGTCACAAGTCTGTCACATGGTCCAACCAGGTCACTGCCACTATCTTGCCTGCCTTTGGTCCATGCCTCTCCAACATCTGATAGAACATCCTTGGCTCCCATGGGAAATAATGTTGTTTTGGCTACACATCCCCAGTTATCTCCATCTCCCCACTTTAGTTCTCACAGCTCCAACCGGCCTGGATTGGCAGCCCTGAAGACGCTCCTAAAATGGCTTCAGCAAAAAAAAAAAATGGCTTCAGTGCTGATACTGGTCTCAATGCCCACTGAGGGCAGTGTATTGGCAAGAGCTAGATAATAAGCATTTAGTGTATGCAGATATCCAGCATATTCAATAAACCACCTTGTTTCAATGGGCCTAGTCTGCCCCACCTATTCTGATAAAGAATGCGTAATGTGGATCCTGTCAGCCGAGGAATATCATTTGGTGGAGTCCAGAAGAGCCTTTATTACTGTGGCCCTTGCTTCTTGCAACCTCTTTCACCAGAGAAAAAATCCCTCCCTATCCTTCTAGCTCTCCAGAAGAATCTTAAAAGCTGATTCTGCCAATTGGTTTTAGGGCCCTGATGGGAGTGCTCTTGGCTGAAAGTGGATACCAGAAATGATTGGTGCAGTGATAGCAAAAGCATCACCTCTCGGTTCAATTCTTTGGATTTTCAGCCTATATTTAATTCATGGAATTTTAAATTGATCTTGTATTTATATTTTGACTGTGCTGTAAGCTTCCCAGAGTGACTTTGGATTGTAAGATGGGCAGCAAATTTAAATGTAATAATAAAAAAGTGAAAATTATCTATTTCTAGCAAAATCTGTTTTTTTCCTGATAAATTGTATTTTATTCTATTGTATTTTATATGGACTTTCTTCCTCCTCCCCCCCAAATATTCCATCCTTTAATCTTCAGTCAAAATCTTAATCCCCTCTTTTATTAGTCTCTGTTCAGCAATTTGTATCTTGATGTTTAGAAGGACTGGGGAGTTTTCTGACCCTGGAATGAAGGGAAGGACTGCAATATCTTTCTATGAATGTTAAACAATGATCACCTCTATTTTGTGAAGATGTGAATTCTAGTTTTTCCTTCTCTGGAATGTAGGCTGGCAAACTGTGAATGACACATGCCATTCACAATAGAGATAATGTGGCAATAAGAGGGTGTTCTTTTTAAAAAAAAAATACAATAGATGCCAGTACCATTTTTGGAATTAAAACAAATGTTATTCATTTTTTTTCCAAATCTCTTTCATATTGTCCTGTTTTTTAAATTCCCTGGAAGCCAAATTAATATTTTTCACTCTTTCACTTATGACTTAACTAGGGTTTCTGCACTATAACTAGTGAAGTGGAATCATTTAATTCCCCCAAAATTATTTTCTTTAAAAAATTCCAAGGACAGTGTGGCAAGGTATGAAAGTATAAGCACACTTTATCTATTCTTTGCAGATAAAAAAAACCAGCTCTATGCTTCATCTATCCTGGTCTCAGCCAGTAATTGGCCATTACTAGCAGAAAAGAAGTGGACTGGTTCAACTGGCCTTTTTTTTTTTTTTNTGCACAAACCTCACCTTGCAGTAATGTCATATGCCCTTAAGAAAATAACATGAAAATATAAGTAGTAGCAGTAGCACTTAAACTAATGTATTGCCCCATAGTGCTTTACAGCAGTCTCTAGGTAGTTTGTAGTGTCAGTGTATCCCCCCCCCCAATATGGGTCCTTATTTTACCAACCTAGGAAGCATGGAAGACTGAAGCAACCTTGAGCCCCATCAGGATTGAATTCCAGGCTGTGGGCAGAAATTGCCTTTAGTACTCCACCATTAGTGTCCTGGGTTGGATCCCTGGCTCACCTAATTTAGAAGTCTGTTTTCACAGTGGCTACCCAATTGCACAAGGAACTCCACTAATTTCTCATCAGAGGCTGTCATCAAGGCTTATCATCATTGACTCTCATGACTTCCAGGAAATGGCCCAACCGTATTTTGAAACTAGTTGATTTAGTAACCAATTCACAAGTTCAGACTGATTTCTACAAAGCAGGTAAGTTAAGGAAAACCCTGTTTGCTCTGCCCTGAAGTCACTACACAAGGTACTCCTTTTCATGGAATGCACCTTGAAAAGGAGTATCTTATGTAGTGACTGCAAGGCAGAGCAAAAAGGGTTTCCCCTAACTTACCTGCTTTGTAGGAATCAGTCTGAACTTAACAATCACATCCTGGATCTCAATTACTGTGTTATGGCGACTAACTTTTAAACAAGTAAAAGTATTGTATGTATTTTTTTTTATCATATATTGAGCTGGTAGAGAATAAAAGAAAGCCAGTTTGGTCTAATGATTAATTAAGAGTAGATAAACTTGAATTCTAATTCTGCCTTAGGCATAAAATCAACTGGGTGATTTTGGGCTAATAAATATCTGTCAACCCTAGGAAGAAGGCAGGACAAACAAATTCTGAAAATGTTGCCCAGAAAACTGCAAAAACTCATCAAAACTGATGAGATAATACTCCACAAAAAGAGGGAATATAGCTCAGAATTGAAAAATTGGGTTATAGGAATTATCTGAACCTAGTTTTTCATTGCTTGGCATGAGCAATCAGAAGAGTTCTGAGAAATGCTTAAAGTGGCTTCTTTATTAATGAACACCAGTGTACAAGAACTTCACCAGTCTATCTGCAACCTCTTGGAAAAGGACAGGTATACTCCTAAAACTCCTTAATTTCAAATGCTCCCCCCTCCACTCATGGAGTCTAGGCTGGAATGTCTTTTAACTTTCCTATGGGGCCTCCTCTTCTTCAGCCAGTAGTACCACCACAGTGAATATTTTATTAATTGTCAAAATATTTTTCCAGTGGTATGATCTTGAAGAGTGAGGATTGTTGGTTAGTTGCACCCTGTTCTACTAGGCTTGCATGTGATTGGATTCCCCTTCTAGTAGGTGTTATTTTCTCTGTTATTGACACATTATCTGGTTCTTGTTATATTGATGTGGTACCATCTCCTGCTTATCTGGATATTGTATAAGATATGCATGCTAAGGATAGATGCTGTGATCTGTATTATTCTCACCTATGGTTGAACTTTGGATATTTATTTTGAATGGTCCTTGGGCGGATTATGGTAGGGCTGTGATGGCAAACCAATGGCATGCGTGCCAACAGTGGTACAAAGAGCCATCTTTCCGGGCATGCTAGCCATCACCCGTTGCTCTTCTGGTTTCCATTACATGCATGCACGCCAATCAGTAGGTCTTTGCACGTGCATGCATGCAAGAAACCACAAGACCAGGTGGCTAATGGGAAGCTCAACTTCCCAGCATGTGCATGCATGTCAAGGAGCTGCTCTTCTGGTTTCCGGCATTCCCCTGCATGCATTCGCTCCTGTTTCAGCACTCAGTGCCCAAAAGATTCACCAACACTGTGGTAAGCGCTCACTAAACATATAAAGTTAGATCCTCTTCTCTAGAACATTCCAAAAAATAGCCAAAATTTGATTGATTGATTGATTGATTGATTGACTGATTGACAGACATACCCACAGACTATTTTAATACATAAATTGAAAATAAACATAATTAAATCATGGGAAACCAAGTAGCATTTGCTTTTAAAATGATACTTCTTCTGAACGTGTGATCTATCAAAGAGGACAAAACTACTCAGGGTTGTTAGAAGAACAGGAACAGAGTCCCCCTTGATATAAGTGCCTGGATGTAAGTATGCAAGCCACTTGATGATAAGTGCAGATGTTAAATATAATGTCCTCTCCTTCCTCTCAGTAGTCTCATCAACATTTATTATTCTTTGTGAAGGTTCATTATTGCCTTTAATAATTTAGCACAATTGCAGTTATCATACCCAATACAATCTGTGTACCATAATGAACTTCATCCCAGCTGTTCAGATGCAAGCTTAGCGCACAACTGTATGATTAAGATTTCATTCACACTACCAAAGATGAAGATAAGAATCCTCCCTATTCTCTGTCTTCTTGATTTATTGTGCTGCCTCTGATCACTGCTGTTTGGAGTAACTTTCTGACCCCACAAAACTTGATCTGCTGATGTGACACCAGTAAGACAGATACAGTAAGGAAATATTATCAGGTCATGATATCTTGGGATGGCAGTGTTGCCATCTACTCACAAGTGATTGGATTACCCACCTAGTAGGTATTATTTTCTCTGCTATTGACACATTTTCTCTATTGTACAAGAAATCTTAGTGATATTTGAGGGGGAAACCTGGACAAATTAACAACAGAATGCTACTCAACAGAATATTAATAAAAATATACCACCACATTAGGGAAATTATCAAAATTTCTACTCTCATGTTGCCTCTTTGTTCATGAAAAATATATCTTTGTAAGCGATTACAGGAAGTCTTCAGTTAATGACCACTTATTCAGTGTCATTTCAAAGCCATAACAACGCTGAGTAGAGGATCTTCAACTACAGGCTGTCCAGGGCAGGACGGGTGGTGGAGAACGCCTTTGGAATCCTGGCCAACAGGTTCCAGGTACTTCTCACCATCATGCAGCATCACCCACAGACTGTGAGAGCACGCTGAAGCTTTGGCCTGCAACTTGCCATAATTCTCATGCGCATCCGCTACCCAGTGTTGCAGAACAGTTGTGCCGTCAACAACCGGATATGGGAACATGGGGCCTGGTGAATGGAGGCAAGGAGAACCGTGATAGACGTTTGTGGACTGTACAGGCCCCAACAGCTTCCATGTGAGAGAAGAAAGCAGGAACTCCTGAAACTACTGGTGCACTCTCCAGCTGGACAGTGGATGGCAAAACAGGATGATAGATGGTTTATTATGCTTCCTTGATCGTGTCTCATAAACTGATGAGATTGTGCATGTATGTTGAGTGGCCTACACATGAATAGGGCATTAATAAAGAGCTTTGTTTATTTTGAATTGTGTTGATCAATGAATAAAATTGTTATTGATAATAAAGGGCCATATGTGCGGCAGCTGGGAGGGTGGACCATTACAGTCCCACTATGCTTGCACTGGAGGTTTATCTTCCCACAAGCTATCCTTACCTATCCCACACTATCCTTACCCATCCACAAACTATCCTTACCTATCCCACGCTATCCTTACCTATCCCACACATATCCTTACCCATCCCACAACTATCCTTACACATCCACAAGCATGCAAAGTCTTAACCATTTTTTCAAAGTTTTCACCAAACTTTCTTATAAAGTAAATAAAATGCACCAAGTGTGTGAAGCAGCTGTATGTGAGTGTATAATAATAAGATAATTCTTTATTAACTAACTGTCTTAAGTAAACTGAAATGACTCTTAATTAAAAAAACCAAATGAACAAGTAAAGTGTCTTAAGCAAAGATAAAGTGAACAGGTAACAACTCAGTCCTGCACTCTTCTCAGTCACTCTGAGGCATGCCCATGGTCTCAGATGTAAAAGGGCCAGGGACTGTGGAGGTGGATTGCTGGAGTTGGTTTGAGGCGCCATTGGGTGCCTGGCCCGAGAGTACAGCAGGAGATGGTGTGTGCAGGAAAGCTCTCAGAGAGCTGACTCAGTCCCGTGAGGTTGAGAGGCACTTCCTCAAGGACCTGGGATGTGAGGCCAAGACTGATGACAGATGTTCTGAGGAAGGGCTTGGCTTTGGTGGAGGAAGGAGAGTGTAGTGGGCGGCTGTCCTGGTCAGCTGAGGTGTCTGTGGCGTCTGTGGCATTCGAGGAACCTGGGTGTGGACTGGGAAGGGCTGCCTCTGCTGTGGGAAGTCCTGGTAGTGGTAGGCTTGGTAGCGAGGGACTGCTGAAATCCGTGGAAGGGCTGTGACATCACCTGGGTGGAGGAGCAGACCTGGAGTGGGTAGCAGCAGGTTCAGCTGGCCTGGATGGTGTGCAGAAGAGCTGGGATCCTCTCCTTCATCGCCTATACTGGGCTTGGGCATGTCCATGAGGGTCTGGCTCACGTAGTGATGAAGGGCTTGTGGTTGGAGGATGGTATGTGAAGTGGACCAGCTGGAGAGGAGATCTGTGCTGGCTTTTTGGGTCCCTGATCTCCAAGAGGACAGTGTGGCTCTGTCCCTCCGGTCTGCCTCTCTGCCTGCTGTCTGTGGAGGTGGAGCTGGGGTGGGGTGTCTGGTCTCTGGTGTCTGCTTCTTCTTGCTCCATCTGAGACAGGGAATCCTCTACATCCTCTGGCATGGGAGTGCAGCTGTCAGGGGGTCTCTGTCGTGGGGCCCTCCAAACACCTGCCTGGACACTGTACTGTCTCCTGGCTGGAAGAGGATGGCTCTCTGTGGGCTGTCTGAAGGAGGGTTTAGAGAGGGCTGCTCCTCAGTGGCAGATGTCACCCTCCAGGAAGCTGCACCTGGCCATGACATAGGTCTCAGTGAGTTTGACAGCGGCCTGCCCGGATCTCTCAGGTGCAGCTGCCATACCAGGTGTGCATATGCTTCCACCACTCCAGGAGGACAATCTGAAGTGTAGCCCAGGCTCTCCACCTTCTCTTCTATGCTGCCTGCTTCTGCTTGGTGTCAGATAGAGCTGTGGCCCTTCCTCACAGGTACTCGTTCTCCCTCAGCCATTCCAGCACCTCTCCTCATAGTCTTCGGAAATGGAGTACTGTTTCCCTCTCTCCCTTCTCCTTGCCTTGCCTCTTCCTCCTCTGGCAGGGGTTCAGGTCCTTCAGCAGCAGGGCTTTGAGGGCTTTGGGGCTGGTCCTACACAACAGCAGCAGCAGGAGAAGCAGCAGCAGGAGAGCACCACAGCACCAGCAGCAGGAAGAGCCAGAAGCACCAGGAGCACCAGCAGCACCAGCAACACCAGCAACACCAGCAGCAGCACCAGCAGGAGAAACACCAGCAGCACAACACCAGGAGCACCAGGAGCACCAGCAGAAGCACCAGCAGCTTCAGAGTCAGTGCCAGGGTGGTATGGTGGTTAGTCCTTCTTGCCAGGGCTGGAGAGAAGGACAGACTCTCTCTTCTTCCCCATGGTGTTCTCTTCAAGATGTCTCTGGCAGCAGGTCTTTCCTCTGAATGGTGAACCTGCTTTCGCGCTGCATCCTTTTATATCCACGGAGCTTATGCAATTCATCCTCCCGCATGTACAGTGAACGCTCTGCATCCTGCTACGCATACGCTATGCATCCTCAGGCGTCCATGATGCATCTCATCATCCGCACACATCCGCTCCTTCCGCTATGTGTCCAACTTCACTGTTCTCCCCGGAAGCCCTGCAGATGTGTCATCCGCTTCCATCTGCTTTCATCCACTAGGCTTCCTATGAACATTCGCTTACATCCTAAATCCTCCCACGTCTGTTCCTTTCCATTGTTGTCCTCTCTGTTTATGCAAATTTGGGGCACTTTTGAGAGCGATAACAACGGATGGAAAATTTGCTTGTCTGCTGTATCCTTTTTACATATATTTTGCATGACTTCATTAATAAGCAAAATGAACCAAGTAAACTGTATTAAGTGTTTAAGCAAAAGTAACCTTTATAACTTTCTTAGGTAAACTTTATGACTTTATTAAATAAGCAAAGATGACAACAAGTGTCTTAAGCAAAGATAAAGTGAACAAGTAAACAACTCAGTCTCTGACACTATCTCAGTCACTCTGAGTCATGTCCATGTCTCAGCTGTCAAGGCGGCAGGGACTGTGAGGTGTGCTGTGGCTGGAGTGCTGGTCTGAGGTGCCATGGGTGCTTGGCCCGAAGAAGAACAAGGGATGGTGTTTTCAGGAAGCTCCAGAGAGCTGACTCGTCCTGTGATGTTGAGAGGCCATTCATCAAGGACCTGGAATGTCAGCGCCAAGACTGATGACAGATTTCCATAGCTTGGCTTTGGGGTGGAGAAGGAGGAGTGTAGTTGGGGCTTGTCTGGTCTGCAGCTGGGCAAGGTGAGGCATCTGTGGCATGTGATGAACCTGGCCTGGACTGGGAAGTCTCTCTCTGCTGTGGAAGTCCTGGTACTCGTGCCTTGGTAGTGAGGGGCTGTTGAAAGTGTGGAATGGCTGTGACATCGCCTGGGGTGGAGGAGCAGACCTGGAGTGGGCGGCAGCGTTCAGCTGGGCTGGAGGGTTGTGTAGAAGTGCTTCTGATCTTCTGCTTCATCACCTGGTACTGGGCCTCGGCAGATTCCTGAGGTCTGGCTCACGTGTGATGAAGGGCTTTCGGTTTGAGGATGGTATGTTGCTGTGGACCAGCTGAGAGAGAAGATCTGTGCTGGTTTTGATTGTGTCCCTGATCTCTGTGTGGCTCTGGCCCTCCAGTATGCCTCTCTGCCCTGCTTTCTTGGAGGTGAGCTGGGAGTGTGTTGGTTGTTCTCTGGTGGCTGCCGCTTCTTCCTCCATTTGTGACAGGGGATCTCCACATCCTCTGGCATGAGTAGTGCAGCTGTCAGGGGGTCCTCTGCCGTGGAGCCCTCTGAAGACACCTGCCTGGACACGGTAGCTGTCTCCTGGGTGGAAAAGGACTGGCTGTCTGTGGCTGTCTGAGGGAGAGGGTTTCAGGGGGCTGCTCCTCAGTGCGGACCTCAACCTCTCCAGGAAGCTGCACTTGGCCATGACTACATCTCCTGGTAGATGAGCTTGACAGGGCCTGGCAGATTCTTCAGGTGTAGCTTGCCATATACAGGTTACATGTGCTTCCACCATCCCAGGAGTTTCTGAGATGTAGCCCAGGCTCTCTGCCTTGTCTCTCCAAGCTCCTGCTTCCTCTTGGTGGTCACGATAGAGTCTGTGCTCCTTTCTCCACAGTACTTGTTCTCCCTCACCATTCCAGCACCTCCTCCTCATGGTCCTCGGAAAGGGTGTACTGTTTCCTCTCTCCCTTCTCCTTCCCTTGCTCTTCTCCCTTGTCAGGGGCTTGAGCAGCAGGGCTCCAGGGCTTGAGAGCAAGGTGTTGAGATCCTTGGGCTGGTCCACCATAGCAGCAGCAGGAGCAGAGACAGCAGCACCAGATTAGCAGCAGCACAGCAGCGGAAAGAGCACCACAGACAGCAACACCAGCTGCACCACCAGCAGCAGCAGCACCAGCAACACCAGCAGAAGCACCAGCAGCTTCAGAGTCAGGCCAGTGGGTGGATGGTGGTTTTGTCCTTCTTTCAGGCTGGCAGGATTAGGCACAGGCTCCTCTTCTTCCATGACTGATGAACCATGGCGTTCTTTTGAAGATGTATGTGGCAGCACGTCTTTCCTCTGAATGCTGACTGCGTGCAAAGCTGCACTTTTATATCTGCGGATCTGAGCAATTCATACTCCCCGCATGCGCAGTGAACGCTTTGCATCCATGTGCATCTGCTATGCATCCTATCCATCCACTATGCATCCGCTTTGTTCCTATAGGCGTCCATGATGCCATCCGTGTCATCCGCTACACATCCACCCCTTCGCTAGAATCCACCCCTTCCGCTATGCGTCTGCTTCGCAATTCTCTCAAGGAAGCCCTTCGGATGTGTCATCCGTTTCCATCTGCTGTCATCCGCTAGGCTTCCTACGAACATCCACTTAACATCCTCGCTACGTACTATCCCCGTCCGTTCCTTTCCGTTCTTTTCCTTTCTGTTTATGCAAATTTTCGCCACTTTTGAGAGCGGATGACAACAGATGAAGCCACCCCCGAAATTTTGCTCATCTGCTGTTTTCTTTTTGCATATGTTTTGCATCCATCGGCTAGTGGGACCTAGCCTTAAGCTCATTCATTCCCCCACCAACATTGTCTCGAACTAAGTTCAAAGAAAGGACAACTAATGAAGAACAGTGTCTTTTATCTCCAGTCCCAAAACCGGTCTAGAAGGATGCAGTGATTGATGGTATCAAAAGCTTCTGAGAGACAAGAAAGTCGAGGGTATTTATATCCTTCTTATCCTGGTCCATCCAGAGGTTATGCACTAGTGGGATCAAATGCTGCCTCAATACTATATCCCAACATTAAATTTGACTGAAAAAGTGCCAGGTAATTCTAATTTCATAAAGCCCTTTATCCAATCACTTTTTCCCATAGGCTTCTCCTAAAAACAAAGGGGTGGAGTCTGGGCAGAAATTATCTAACAATATTGGGTCTAGTGCAGAGGTGGTATTCAGCAGGTTCTGACTGGTTCTGGAGAAATGGTAGCGGAAATTTTGAGTAGTTCAGAGAACCAGCAAATACCACCTCTACTAGAGATTTTACAGTATCCTTCCCCTCCCATGCCCACCAAACCACACCCATAGAACTGGTGGTAAAAAAAAGATTGAATCCCACCACTGGTCCAGTGATGGCTTCTTGAGAAGAGAATGCATTTCCTTAAAGTCAGGTGGAACTATCCTTTCTATCAAAGACAAATTGACTACCATTTGGATGCAACCATTGATTGCTCCTGGGAGGTTTGATTAGTCAAGAGGGACATGAATCTAACACACAGCTAGTCATGCTAACAACCTGTCTACTTCCTCAAGATTTACATGCTCAAACTTTTCCAGTTAATAGAGCAAGACCAACCATCTTAGAGGGAGTTGCTCTAGTTCAAAATGGATCTGAGCAATTTTATCCATCAGATAAAACAATAATCCTCACAGCCCTTGAGATGCTCCTTCAACCCTGACCCAGTTTAGCCTTTAAAAACACCAGTCTTCAAAAAGGGCTGGCTGGTGTAGATTGCAGAAAAGGATTATATGAGGGCAACAATTATACCTGAGTCATTCTTGGGAGATGCTAAGGAACCCAATCCTTTGCCTTGTAAATAGTAATATGTGTATACTGTGTATATACTTACAATGATAATGAAGTATTATTATTATTAATAAATTCCTCTGTTTTCCTCTGGTTGTTTTAACCCTCAATTTTATCCTCGGTCAGAACTCTCAGCATCACACTATTTATTTGCTTGTTTATTTAATTTGTAGGTCTCCCAACAGCATTTCAGCATCTTAATGAACAACTATTTCTCAAGGAGTCAAATCTGCTAAGGATTCTAATTTTGTTGATTCCTAATTGAAAATATTGACAGAAGTGAGTTAAGCACTTCTAACACATAAGCTCTGAATGACAAGTTGTAAAAATCATGCTTTTGAAAACAGCTTTTTTTTTTCACAAAGGAAGTTATTTTACTGCAACCATGGTTAAATGAAGAGATTCTCCTCCAGTTAAACCATGCATGTTCCACTTCTACATAAAGAGAGTGAAATATTACCACTATCTTAACAAGGCAGAATCATTGAGCATAATATCCTTTCATGTAATTTACATAACACTGAGCAAGTTGTGTACAAAAGAATATATCAAATATTTTAACCAACAAACAAAAAGAAATCATGGAATACAATACAATAGCATTCCATAACAGCTGGGGTTTTTGTCAGACTTATAAGAACCAGTTAGCTAAATTAGGGCAGTTAGAGAAATGCAGTTGGTATAGGTTGCAAGAATTTCAGAATTTTAATGCTGAACATTTCAAACATGGAGTTCCAAAGAGAAAACTGACACTCAGGGAGATAATTAAGGATGCCTTTGTATAAATGGAAGGTTAGCAAAGCAAGTTAAACAACATCATGCAATGCAGTTTGTGAATACTTGATTCCAATAATTTCATAATTGCAGCATATAATACTCCTTGTCAGAGAAAAGCATTTTCTTCCTTCTTTTTACTGAGTGCATTTCTCAATCCACCACCACCTCACTCTCAAATAATCAAGAATAATCTTCTAGCAGGAGAAATTCAGAATGACAAAAGAGACTATGAAATGGTTGTTAAATGGTCAAATGTTTGATTTAGTGCTCTTTCTTTTAGGGGAGAAGAGTTGTTTGTACTGCCAATCCCTGACAACAGTTTAATTTAACAACACAGTAACATTTAGAAGATCATTAATATTTGATTACTAAATGGCATTCCTGTAGCCACAATGTGTCACTTCTTTCTTTCTTTCTTTTCCCATCATTTTAATTATTGGTTTAAAAATGGAAAAGAAAACAGATGCTCCTGTGATAAACAAAGGGTTGAACTTGTTTATAAATCTATTAGTCAAAATTGTGTGTGGGGAGGGTTTCTGCTAAAGATGGCATGGCAAGGAACATTAATTAATGATTTTATCTAAAATAAGCAGCTCCCTGATTCCTGTGGTCATTCAAAACTGACATAGTAGCTGACAAGTAGCTGCTGAGTTTTACCCACAAAGCTTGTGAGGAAGAGTCAGGAGTCAGTTGGTTTGAGGTACGCCCATTGGACATTATGTTGCTTCTGATACTGCACTCTTTTCAACTATAGTATCCCTAGCTATTAAGCTAGCCTGGACTCTCCTTCCTGATGACCCCATATGTCATGCCCCAGCATATAACTTTTATATACTGTTGTTGCTCTCTAACTCCATCTAGTGGCCAGAGAGACAAATACCAAATATATTGTTTGAAGCTGACCCAACCCATTTTACCCACTAGCCCACACTTTCAAACAACTGCACACTGGGAAGCCAAATCCCATTTCCTCTAGAATTTGGCAGAAGCACAAAGAGGAATCCAACTTTATCTATGGCACATGGTCATCTAAGGACATACCCATATCCTACATATAGAGCATCACTGGTGAGATTTAAATTACTTGTATTTATTAATTGTTATGTTCAGCAGTAACTCAATGCTATCTATATTGTATCTGATTCTCATTGTATGTATTCCTATTTTCCCCAGTTTCACCATATCCTGTTTTTTTAAAAAAAAACATTCAGATTTATACACATGGTCTGTTTTATTTGAGGATAGGTGGATTTAGCTGCACAGAGTAGTACAGAGTTAGCTGTACTGAGGACAGAACACCATGCCTGGATTATTCTATAGAAGCCTGCATTAGACTTAGAGGAACGGGGTAGTAGAGATATCAACACTGCCCAAGATAAGCTAGTACTAAGGTTCCAGTGAGATCTCTTCCAGGGGCCAGGCAAAAGTTCTTTTCTCCAGAAAGCATGCCTGGTCTCAATTCAGCTTGTCAGTTAAATAAACAGCTTCTACAAGTCAGAATGAATTGGCTAAACTAATCCGAGGAAGATATTCATCAGATTTTGGAAATGCAGGCTAAAGTTTAGATTGCAGGAGATGGTGAGATATTTTGCTTAATGTGAAAAAAAGGGAAAGGATTTACAAAAGTCACAAGAATAGGCCTTGGCCACTGAAGCATTCATGCCAAGGATTCATAATTATGAAACCTTTTAAAATGCAGTGTATGTTCATGGGATGGGTTATACTATGCCACCACATAAATATGATGCATGACTTAATTGAAACCTATTTGTCTGCTATAATAAATGAGTGACCTACATGCCTGACCTCCATTGATCAAATTAAGGAAAGTCAGTCTTTGATAGACTTTGGAAGGGTGTTCAACAGGAAATCACAGAGCTGTGGGATAAACTAGGAAGTGAAAAATAAAACATCTATCTATGATATATGTCGATAGAGATTCTCAGTCACCCAGGTCATGGCTGTCCCAAAGGTGATTTTTCAATAGGCAACTGGGCTTTCTAGTTTTTCTTTGAAGATGTTTTGCTTCTGATCCAAGAAGCTTCTTCAGCTGAAGAAAAGGAGTTGAAGAAACTTCTTGGATGAGAAGTGAAACATCTTCAAAGAAGAAAAAAAAAACAGAAAGTCCAATTGCATTTTGGAAAAGCACCTTTGGGACTATCTATGATATATACACCTTATTTGTAAGATATACTCCACATGAGTCTATTTTTGAAAAGCATTCAAAATTTCCTTGAGGGCGGAACTTCTCTTGCTCAACCTTTTCCTGATACAGATCTCTGGACACCATGTATTTGTTAGTTGTGTCTTTTATTTTTAAATAACATGGAACCAGGCTATTTGAATACATATAAACAGTTAACTCCAATTATGAATGTCTTTGATCATTATTAAGTCCTTTTAAAGTATTATCTACCAGATATATCAATCTGCTCAATGGTAGCTCTCAGGTTATATCTATTTGTTCCCTTACACTGGCAAAACAATATAGTTATTCGGATGCAGGAAAAAAATTGAAATGTAAGTGAATGTTTAGGTGATAATTGAGGATAATTATGTACATAAAGCACAACATTTTGTGCTTTAATTGTCTTTTAATTATATGTTTTAGATTGTTTATTAGCTACTTTGATGCTATCTATTAATGGAAAGATACAATGTTTTGTACATAAATAAAGGCAATAAATTAATTCGTAAATTGTTTCTGCAGCACATAGAAACTCTTGCCATTTTTCTTGCCTCTGCATTCACATCAAATAGAAAAGGGATCAGGTGTGGATACACTGACCATGTTTGTTATTAGTTGCATTTACACAACTTGCCTACTTTAGTGGTACCTTACCAAAAAATCTTGGACAGCAAATTTGTACATTAACAACATTTCCATCTGTCAGTTACAAAAGGCCACATTGCTTGGATCCACATATACTACAAAGACACATTATGGCATCCTAGGTTCATAGGAAGAACTTGATATTTATGAAGGCTAGAGTCAAAGAACTGACAACTATAATTTCACATGTTTGTGTCTCATAGTAATAATATACACCCATCGACACCTAATACATATGGATATCCCAGGCTCTTGGTAAAGATTCAATAGGTGGATAAAAATGCCAAACATAGTGAAAACTTCATAATAAAAATTATGAGTATTACAATTGAGGAATTTAGGTCATAATCACTGACTGGTTGAGATTTTCGCAGCCTAGACAGTGTATTTTTTCTAGTATAACCTACCTAGAGGAATAGACTGATTCTTTTTCTTCTTTTGAAGTACTATCCTCAGGCATCTTTGATTGTCTTGTCTAAGTATCAGTCCTGAATCAGTGAGAGCCCTTAAAAAAGAACATTAAGTTCTCCGCTTAATGAGAAAGGTATACTTTACTAAAGGACAAGCAAGAAATTATACAGTAAAGACAAGCTAGAACTGGAGTTCACATGCCAAAACTCTGAGTAAAACTTCTCCCTGTTTAGGCCCTTCCCATGGATGTTCCCCCACTGTCCAATCATTTTTGAATAAGATGATTTGGAAATGGCCACTCTGATCACAGATTGGCTTGCAGCTGTACACTTCTCATCATGGAGTGACCTTGAGATACTATCTTGGCCAGGCACTCACACTCTCTTAGCTTTCACTTTCTTTAACGTTCACTTTCCCCCTTAGGCACTCCCTCTTCCCCTAAGGGCTCATGGCAGACTGAAACTGAGGTGACTGCAGAAAGCAGAGGTGAGGTGGAAGTTCTGACACCAAGTCCCAAAAGTGCTTTTTCAAGACGCAACTGGACTTTCTGGTTTTTTTTTCTGAAGACCTTTCACTTCTCACCCAAGAAGTTTCTCTGGTCAGAGCTGAAGAAGATTCTTGGATGAGAAGTGCCTCTTGAAAAAAACAGGTTTGGGACAACCATGACCTGTATGAATGAATATCTCCATAAACATTCTGACACTAAGATGAAAACATGGCAAGCTCCATCCTTCTTAAAACCATGTTCTCTATTTGTGCATGTGTATATATTTGTGCATGTCTTCTTATCAACAGAGACTCCTTCGGGACCATATGGTCCTATATGTGCAGTTTTCTTGATAAGATTTCAGTAATTTGCTATTGCTTGTTTCTTTCTAGGGCTGAGAGAGAGTGGGATTGGCTTAAAGGCACCAGTGACCTGATCTCTAGCCCAGTGCCTTTAACCATTGTACCAAATTTCCCCTGTCATTGATTTATAGATAAATTAAGATTTTTTTTCACTGAGATTATAGCTTTCTGAACAAAAACAAACAAAAAAGGATAGCAAGCCTGATCACTCTCAGATGCTTGTCAGAGCACCATTTTATTTATTTAAAGAAATATGCGTTTTTTTAGCTTAGATATTGAGTTCTGTCATACGTGTCATTTTTAAAAAAAAGGGGGGGAGGCATATGAACCATGCTGTTTACATATGGGACTTGCCAGGTGGAAAGGGAGGGGAAAAAACCCCATATACTTGCCCTCCAGAAAACTGCACTGAACCTTAAAACCATCTGGTTTTGCCATTTTGTTTTTGTTTAGAAACAGCTTGTGTTTGCAAATCACAGTTTAACACATGGTAATAATCCACAGGACACTTTGTGAACATGAATCACTTTCCCTTATACATAAGTGGGGGGAGGGAACAAGGGAAGGGAGAAACTTTTGGATGCAGTCACTTTCCTTTGAACATTAGTAGTATGTTCTGATCAGGAATGGGCTTCAAAAATATTAGCAAAAGATTCTTTGCTTGATTGCTGGGTGGGTATAGCCATGGAGGGCATGGTCTAGTCAACCTCCTGCACCATGGTGGGAGGAAGATATTTTTTTCCCTCCCTGGCTTCCGGAGGCTTTCCTCAAGCATCCAGGAGGGCAAAAATTTTGTTCCCGGGCTCCAGAGACTCTCTGGAAGCCAGAAACAAGCCCATTTCTGGCCTTCCTGAGTTTCCAGGAGGCCCGTTTTTCACCCTCCCCTAGCCTCCATGCTTACCTGTATCCAAAACAGGCTGCACGGGGACCCTGGGGAGGGGAGGGGAGGGGTGGGCAAGGCCAGTCTGGAATGGGATTTGGGGTTTCTCTGAACTGCACAGAATCTTAGTTAGGTGCTCTCCTGAACCCCCTGTGAACCCCCAACAGGCCACCCCTGCTTCTGATGGACCTCTATTGGCATAATTTCAGGAAGAAAGGGAGGGAGGAAGGAAGGGAGGGAGGGAGGAAGGGTCTAAGGCAGAGATGTCAAACTCATGGTATCACAGTGGTATCATGTGATGTATCATAACTTTTTTCCCCTTCACTAAACCGGATGTAAGTATGGCCAACACATGATATATCTGGCCTGTGTGCCAAAAGTTTGACAGCCCTGTCTAAGGGAAACACTCTTAAATATTTTCTCTATCTGACTGTCATATTATTTCATATTTATTATGCCCTACATGTGGCACTAATATTATAAATTTAAAGAAAAATATCCAGGAAGCAACTAAAAGTTGCTATCATACAATAGAGGTAAATGCCCTGCATTTAAGGGCAGAGCTCCAATAGAAAATTATGTTGATAGAATTTCTGTGCTTTCATTATAGATCCATATTCTTACCATAGGAATGAGAAAGCTGATTGATTTAATGCAGGAGAAGTTAATGAAAGTGATATATAGATTGCCCTGGGTAATTTTGTCATTCCACCAAATGTCATTGACTGACAGGAAAATATCCACCAATTATACTCCATGTTATGGTTGGTGCTCAGGAGAAGACATGTTTTGACAGACAGCTAGACTTCGACTTCCTGTCCCCCTGTCAATATTCCAACCGAAACAATACTCTGTCAAACAATTTATTTAATTCTTTCTCCAGAATGAGTGAATGGTTATAAGACTTGGAGCAAAGAGTCAGACTGATGGCAGGAGGCTATTGATTGGAATCAGGGCCTTATGGCTGGTTACACTTAAAAGCTCAACACTTTTCAAGTCTCCTAGAACTTAGAACTGCTACAAGGAAGAGGGGATCAACCATTAGAATGATTCAATTGGTGTAACAACCGGTTTGATGATCACATGTGTGCTCGTCATTAAAAAAAAAACATTTTTAGCTATAATATTTACCTTCTGCTGCAGCTGAGGTGCAGCAAAACCACTCTGCAGCATGAATCAGCTGTGCTCCAAAACAAGGAAATAAAGCACAGGAAAGAGCAGGGGCAAGTGGGCAGGGCAAAATGATCACCAGAACTGGAACTATCAGTTTGCCCAATCTGGTCCAAACCAGTAGAATCCCATCCCTGGGATCAATCTCTTCTCCAAAGCACCTGAAGAAGCAATGGATGGAAAGTAATCAAGGTGAGAACCAACCTAGAACTTAAAAGAACTAACCTAGAAGTAAGGAAAATTTTCCTGACAGTGACAATTAACCAGTGGAATAGCTTTCCTCCAGAAGAGATTGTAACAACCATTTATCTGAATTTTATGGGATCTTTTTTGTGTGTGTGGTGGTGGTGGGGTTAGACAAGAAGACCTCCAAGATGTTCCAACATTGTTATTCTGTTATTCTGTTCTGTTAAAACCACCAGATGAGCCAGCTATTTTCTGTGTATACTGTATTATCTGCCTTTTCTTTGGAGTGGTGGAGCTAGGATTGGGAAAAGAGTTCATGTGAAAAAAGAGAGACAAACAACAGTGGGGTGAGGGAATATCAGTAAGATGGGATGGAGAAGCTATAGGAAGAGTATGGTTGTGCTCACTTAAACCAGGAGCCAAAGCCTATGTGTCAGCTTCATTGGGTAGTTGAAGAGTTTACATTGACAAACCATGGTACTCACAATTCAAAGATGTAGCAATCCAGGTTTATTTCTTCAGTCACTCACACAATAATCATCAAAAAGCAACACTGGAACAATTCCAAGTAAAGATAATGCTGAGAGCTACTGCCCCTCAGCATTTAATATAGCTGCTGGACAGCCCCTATCCCTTCAACCTACATCCACCCTTATTCCTCCACGCCTCCACCCCACAACTACTTATGCCTAAACAACCCCATCAGTGCACCACCCAACACCATGTATTAAATCTAATACCAGAAATGTCACAGCTGCTATCTGTCCAGATAAACAGACAGCCACCCTTTCCTCTCCCCTCTTAGCCTGATCACAAAGTCTATCTATGTATAAACAATTGTAGGCTGTCAAAATGGAACTGCCAAACAGCTGAGAGTGTTCCATGCAGCTCTACGCAGCCATGACATAAATCGTAGTTTCTTTTCAGCTGTGATGGACACTTCCTATTCCAACCAAGTTCTCGGCTGCTGCCATGCTCACTCACACATGGCAAGATGATTGGCTAACAGGGTGGAGCATTGGGGCAGCATGCCACACAGCGACCGGTAAAGTGTTGGGCGGTAAAAGTTCCATCACGAGCCTGACACTATGGAAATAAATTTTAAAAGTAGCTTTTATTGGCATGCACATCTAGAGTGATAACTGAGTTCCTGGCCAAAGGAATGTAAAACATCCAAACTTCAGCAAAGTTGTAGGATATATTTTCTCTTCCATTGGATATACATCCCCCAAAATGTTACATAAGGCTAATAATGGCAATGTAAATTATAGCATGACCTTTACAGCCAGAATATGCCAAGTAATGCAATCATCATAAAACTCCATTTCTCAAGTACGTCAAACTGAATTCATATGATTCCACGACCAAACTAAATTCTAGCTTAACAATGGCATCTGATAAAAAAATGGGGTGATTCATTGAGGAGTTTCTATCTTTCTAAGGAGAATCTAAGCCAACCTTTTCTACTAATGCAAACACCATTCACAACAAACAAAGACAACAACTTGGTTACTGTTATCTGTCTCTTTCCTCCACAGAGTAATCATGCAGTTGCAATGTCTACTCCTTCTGTGGTGCAATTCAAAATCCCTCATAGAAATCAAGTAGATAAAGATAGAATATTATTATCTCACATGGCAATCTTTTTTATGTTGGGGTTATGATGCATGCTGGAAGGAAAAAGCAGGAAGAAAGTTTTTTTTTCAAATACATCAGTACATTTACTTACCCATGTAACTGTTGGGCAATGCCCAGAAACCAGTTTCGACCAAGGACCAAACTGGATGAATAACAGTAGTGAAGATTTATACATCTAAACTGGGGCTTGGTTTCTCTTTGTAAGACCACTGACCAGTTCTTGGACTGGCTAATAAGCTTTTTTCTGAAGCCAAGTGTGAATGGGCAATGGAGTAAAATACCTGGGGATTAAAGGGAAGGGTGTGTTCCTGCACCTGTTTAAAGCAGTCAGTAGGTGCTGGGCAGCTCCTACCAGTATTTTTCAAGTTTGGTAACTTTAAGATAGAATAGAATAGAATAGAATAGAATAGAATAGAATAGAATAGAATAGAATAGAATAGAATAGAATAGAATAGAATAGAATTCTTTATTGGCCAAGTGTGATTGGACACNAGGAATTTGTCTTGGTGCAAATGCTCTCAGTGTACATAAAAGAAAAGATACATTCATCAAGAGTCGAGAATCATAAGATACAACACTTAATAATAGTCATAGGCTACAATAAGCAATCAAATCATACTAGGAAACAGTCAATAAAAATCATCAGGATACAAACAAGAAGGTTATAGTCATAGAGTCATAAGGGGGAGGAGATGAGTGAAAGGAAGGATGAGAGGAGTAATAGTAATAGTAATGCAGACTTTGTAAAATGCGGACTTAGCAATGAAGACTTAGTATAAGATGAACGGACTACAACTCCCAGAATTCCCCAGCCAGCAGGGGGAAATTAAACATTAAAGTTGCCAAGTTTGAAAAACACTTTCTTAGGACATAAATGCATAAATCATCAACCATATCATCAGTGAAGTCAATCAGACAATGGGGGAAGAGGAAAGTACTACTTAATATTGGAAATGCAAAAGAAAACTTTAAATTACCTCAGCTGTGGTCTGGGCAGGAGACAAAGACAATATTATGAGGACTTGGCACAAATACAATTGCTAATCCTATTCATGATGTAATATGAAATCAGAGATGATTGCTAAAGCTGAAGAAAGCCAGATTCACACCCATTTAGCCAAGAAACAGCTAGGTTTGACCAACTACTATCTCTTAAAATAAGCTTAATCTTACCTCACAGAAGAATTATAAAAAGCACAATGAAGGAAAGGTGGAATTAAAGGAAATTTTACCATTAGGTCTATTGAATTGACAGCCTCAGACAACAGAAGCTGGAAGATAAAAAGAAACTGAAAAAGACATGTACAGATAATCCTCGATTTTAACAGTTCAAAGTTACAAAAGCAATGAAAATGTAACTTATGATCATTTTTACACTTATGACCGTTGCAACATCCCCATGGTCAGATGATCAAAATTTGGATGCTCATATTAACTCATAACTCATATTTATGACATTGCAGTGTCTTGGGGTCACGTGATCCCCTTTTGTGACCTGTTAACTAGCAAAGTCAATGGGAAAACCAAATTCAACTATTTAACTATTTAACCAAATTAACTATTTGATTAATTTATCAACTGCAGTGATAAACTTAACAACTATGGCAAGTGAAGTCATAAAATAAAGTAAAATTCACTTAACAAATGTCTCACTTAACAGGGCTCAGTTGAGGTCATAAGTCAAAGTTTACCTGTAGGCATCATGGAGCTTACTTTTTTTGAGTTTCTTTTTTGTCTGCAAGAAATAATTACTTTAATGGTGGTTAGGAAGGTCTTAAAATGGCTATTCCTCATGTCAGTAATGAGTTTTGGAGCCATGGTGGTTAGAAAGCAGTACTGCAGGCTAATCCCGCTCACTGCCAGGAGTTCAATCCTGACTGGCTCAAGGCTGAATCAGCCTTCCATCATTCCGAGGTGGGTAAAATGAGTACTCAAGTAGTTGGGGCAATATGCTGACTTTGTAAACTGCTTAGAGAGGGCTATAAAGCACTATAAAGCAGTATATAAGTCTAAGCGCTATTGCTATCAAGCTATGTTGTGGCTTCAGGGGAGTCACAGATTAGGTTATCTTGATAACATGGACAGAAAGAGTTGGTGTAAAAATACACACTTCAAAATGTGTATAAATATGCTTGGAAAAATATAATATGAAAAAGAATTCACTTGTGAATTTCTTGCACAATGCAGCAAGAATATAGTAGTGTTGATTTCTGTCTAAATAAAAGGAAATTAGCCTAAATCAGCTATATATTTTATTACATTCATATGACCCCTGAGTGTTCAAGTTGGTATTTCATGGTATTTCTCCCAATTTTATTTTCACATCAACCTCTCTCAAAGACAGGGGTGTCAAACTGGCAGTCTGCGGACCAGATGCGTTACACATAGGCTATGCCCACCCTGGTTTTGCAAAGGTAAAAAACATGATGATATGTCGCAATATGTCATGTGACATGATCGAGTTTGACACCCATGCTCTAAGAGGTAGGTAGGATAGGTTGGCTACAGTGGTAACTAAAACCTGATTCTCCTTTGCCTAAACTCAAAACTTTAAACACTACTGTCTCTAAATAAGACTCACTTATTGCTACCTTACTTTCTTGACATGATTTGGGAAATGTACACTCAGTGGTTTAAAAAAAATGAGTGGAATCTCAAGTACCATCTAAATTTAATCTGCTAGTAACTAGACAAGACACACAAAACAATTATTGCTAGTTAGATGTAGTCAATTTTTTTCATTACCTGCAATCTCCGTGAAGAAGCTTGCTATATTTTTCATTTAGAATAATAGTGTAATGAACCTTGTCAGATGTCTGAAGTATTCTTTTTCCTCTCTATGATTCAGTTGTGTTTTCAGAAGAAAAAGATAAAATAGTTTGACCTGGCCAATTCAAGACAAGAAATACCTGGTTTCCATTAAGATGTCAGTTTTACTTGAAACACCTTTCCCATCGATACCTTTTCACTGTTTTACCAATTTTCACTGAAATATTTTGTAATGATGAAATGCATATTTCATATAAAAGAATACAAGGTTTGCCTAAGCCTGCATCCTTTTTTCTACATTGGAAGCTAAAATATTTCACTAACAAGTTTTAAACTTGAAATGAGTGAGTTGTTTCAAAACATTCACATACATAAATTTAGATGCATGTATTTTTACTATCTTAGAGATGTGTGGTTTAGTAGCTTAAATCTCAAAGAAGGTAATTATGTGCTTTTTCCCCCTCTCCAAGTTATCTACGGATTAATTTGACTTCTTTACATTTACAAGGGAAATTATTTATTTTAAAAGAAGCTTTAAATTGATTTTATTTACAACAAAGGCATAAACAAACTTCTGGTACCTTAAATGTATCATAGCAGAAAAAAATAATTGCTATTTTTCTTGTCATTTTAAATTAATATATTATTCCAATATATATGAGCTAATTTTACAGGGTCAATCAGATGACTTTTTCCTTTCTTTTCTGGCCTGACAATATCCCTCTTTATGATTATCCAAAGGATGGAAGAACAAGTGATCTGACTATGTTTACATTCTTCACTGATCTACATAGTGACAAAGAACCAGATCTATACATTTATCCCTACCTCCATATAGGTATTCTAATGAGGCATTGGAAGGAGAGAAAGAAAGGAGGAAGGGGAATTTAAATTAAATGAACCAGATGACCTTTTGCAGCTGTCAGATAGTAGTAATTTTACTCATTGTGGTCTTCACAGTATTTCCAGAAGATTTGCAAGTCCTTATTAGACCAATTGCAAAAGAGCAGATCTGAAGTGAAACATGACAAAATTTCCCATTTAAAGTAATAACAAATGACAACAAGCATTGTACATTGCTGAAAATTCTTTTTGATTAGATCTTAGAGATGGACAAGGGCACTGAGCCTGACTTCCTGCTTAGTGTTGAAAACCAAATTACATTTGAAAGAAAAACCAAACCACATTTGAAAACTCCAGTGATGGAAGTTCAGGGCTTCCTTTGAAAATTCACACTATTGTAAAATAGTTTTTACTCATTGAAGGTCCCTCCCACCTCCACCCAACATATACACAGATTTACACAGAAAGAGCACATTCTTCTATTTACTTTTAGCGATATACATAATTGTTAAAAATATTTATACAATACAGAAAACAGAATCAGAGAGTTGGAAGAGACTTTTGAGATCTTCTAATCCAACTCTTTGTTCAAGCAGAAGACCCTACACCATTTCAGGCAAATCCAGTTTCTTCTTGAAAGCCTCCAGTGTTGGAGCACCCACAACTTCTGAAGGCAACTTCTGCACTTGTTAATTGTTCTCACTGTTAAGGCTAGGTCCCATTGGCCGAAGGATGCAAAATATATGCAGAAAGGACACACCGGACGAGCAAAATTTGGGGGGTGGCTCCATCCATTTTCATCCGCTCCAAAAAGTGGTGAAAATTTGCATAAACAGAATGGAAAAGACCGGACGTGGGTAGTATGTAGTGGGGTTGTTAAACGGATGTTCATCAGAAGCCTAGCAGATGAAAGCGGATGGAAGCGGATGGAAGTGGATGGAAGCGGATGACACATCCGAAGGGGTTCCGGGGAGAATTTCGAAGCGGACACATACCGGAAGTGGCGGATGTATAGCGAATGAAGCAGATGCATCACGTACGCCTATAGGAAACAAAGCAGATGCCGCGCGGAAGTATATTGGATGCAAAGCGTTCACTGCGCATGCAGGGAGTATGAATTGCGTCCACTCTGCAGATACAAAAGGATGCAGCACATACGCAGTCAGCATACAGGGGAAAGATGTGCTGCCAGAAACATCTTGCAGTAACACCATGGTTCATCAGTCAGGCAAGAAGAGGAACATGCCTACTCATTCAAGCCCTGGCAAGGTGAAGAAGGGCAGAACCAGCATCCCACCCCCTGCTGCTGCTGCTGCTGCTCTGGTTGACCAGCCCCAAGGCCCTCAAACCCCTCAAAGCCCTACTGCTGAAGGCCCTGCTGCTCAAGCCCCTGAAGGCCCTGCTGCTCAAGCCCCTGGAGTCCCTGAACAATGTCCAGAAGGCCCTGATGCTGAAGCCCCTGAAGGCCCTGCTGAAGCCCCTGCCGAGGGGAGGAAGGGCAAGGAAGGAGAAAGGGAGAGAAGAAACAGAACACCGTTTCCAAGGAGCATGAGATGAGGTGCTGGAATAGCTGAGGGAGACAAATACCTCTGGAGAAAGGGCCACAGACTGTATCGGGATACCAAGAAGAAGCAGGCAGCTTGGAGAGACAAGGCAGAGAGACTGGGGTACACTGGCAGAAGTATTCCTTGGATGGTGGAAGCACATGCAACACCTAGTATGGAAAGCTACACCTCAAGAAATCTGGGCAGGCCACTGTCAAGCTCACTGACAGGGAGATGTATGTCATAGCCAAGTGCAGTTTCTGGAGAGTGAGATCCGCACCCAGGAGCAGCCCTCTGAGACCCCTCTCCCTCAGACAGCCCACAGACAGCCAGTCCTCTTCCAGCCAGGAGCCAGCTAACCTGTTCCAGGCAGGTGCACTCACCATGCTGGTGGACTTGGAGGATCCCATGGAGGATACCCTGCTGTCACAAATGGAGGAAGAAGCATCAGCCACCAGAGGCCAAACCACCCCCACCCCCAGCCTCAGAGGATGCAGGCAGAGAGGCAGACTGGAGGGCCGGGACCCACAGTGTGCTGTTAGAGATCAGGGACACAATGAAATCCAGCACAGAACTCTCTCTCAGCTGGTCGACTTAGACAGAGCTTCCTCGGGCCGGAAGCCCTTCATCACCTTCGTGAGCCAGACCCTCATGGATCTGCCCGAGGCTGAGTACCAGGTGATGAAGCAGAAGATCCGCAGCACTTCTGCACAACCCTCAAGGCCCAGCTGAAGCTGCTCCTACCCAGTCCAGGTATGCTCCTCCACCCCAGGCGATGTCACAGCCCTTCCACGGCTTTTCAACAGCCCCTTACCTACCAAGGCTACGACTACCAGGACTTCCCACAGCACAAGCAGAATTTCCCAGTCCAGGCCCAGGTTCATTGGATGCCACAGATGGCTCACCCAGCTGCAAGACCAGACAGCTCGAACTACACTCCTCCCAACCCTTCCTCCACCCCACCAGCCAAGCCAGTCAATGACAATCTGAATCAGTATTGGGCCTGACATCTCAAGTCCTTGATGAAGGGTGTCTCAACCTCACAGGACTGAGTCAGCTCTCGGATCCTTCCTGAAACAACCACCACTGTTGTACTCTCGGGCCAAGAACCACAATGGCGCCTCAGACCAGCACTCCAGCCACAGCCACCTGCACAGTCACTGCCCGCTTCACAGCTGAGACCATGGACATGACTCAGAGTGACTCAGAATTGTCTCAGAGAACTGAGTTGTTTACTTGTTTAATAAAGTTTATCTTTGCTTACAACACTTAATACGTTTACTTGGTTCATTTTGCTTATTTAATAAAGTCATAAAGTTTACCTAAGAAAGTTAATAAAGTTTATCTTTGCTTAAAACACTTGAGTTTACTTGGTTCATTTTTTTTTACTTAATAAAGTGTTGATGATAACTTTGAAAAATGGTTTAGCCTTTGCAGGCTTGTGGATAGATGAGGATATTTGTGGATAGATAAACCTCCCAGTGCAACATAGTGGGACTGTTGATCCACCATCCCAGTGATCCAGATGATTTTTCTCCCCTTTTTATCGAAAATATCGGTTGTCCACTAGGTGTCCTTCCACATACTCTAGACATACTGCAGACATTCTAAATATACGAGATACATCCCAGATACGAATGTTTTTATCCATCTATTTTCCGTGCCTAACTACGCTGTGTAGACATTCTGTGTACCTTTTGTTTCCTCCTCTTTCTGTTTTCAGCTGCAAGCAGATGTGAGTTGAAGGGATGGCCAGAGGATGCAGAGAGGGTGCAGCGGATGTTTAACGGATGATAAACGGACATAGAAAGTTTTGTTTGCCCGTATAATGTCCACGGATGTACATCCTACATGGCGAAAGTTAATCCGCTCACAAAGTTTTGTGCAGCTCAAAACTTCTTTGCATGGATGAAATCACATGGATGGGTGCTCAAGCGGATAGAGCGTATAAACATGTTGCAGTGAGTACACAACGGATGCATAGCGTTTTTCAACGGATGGCAAGCTTTTTTTAACGTTTTACATCCTCTTTGGATCCGTAAGTGCAGTGGGACTGGGCCTTTATTGGAAGTTTCTCCTTAGTTCAAGATTGGTTCTCTCCTTGATTAGTTTCTATCCATTGTTTCTTGTTTTGCCTTCTGGTGCTTTGGAAAATAGGTAGACCTCCACTTCAAAAGAGAAAGGGGAAGTAATCTGTGGGCTTGATTATTTTAGTAAGATTTTCAGCAACATCATTGATTTTTGTTCCAGGGAGTCAACATACTTCCTTAGACTGAATATCGGATCTGCAGACTCCTGGTTCAGTTCATCTCTGATTGCCAACACTCACTCCCCACCCCTCATCAGCTAAGGAAAATATACAGCTACTTTTCTTTTAAAAAGTGATAATCTGGATTTGAGTTGCTTAACAAGGGTAAACAATGGTAGTTGCTTAATAGTAAAAAAAAATTCAGTTAATATTTTATTTCCTTTAAAGCTGCTTTTATGAGGTTTTTCCCAGTATACATAAAATATGATCAAATTTTCTTTTCTGCTACAACTATTTATCTAGCCTGACCTTTACAAATTAGATAATCACATTCTTGCTGCAATATTTGATGCATCAGCCTCCCAGTCAATGTGTATCAATTCTGGTTCACAGAAGCAAAATTAGCATCAAGAGTCAATAGATGTCACCCGATGTGACAGCTTTGAAAAAAAGTGTCAGAATAAGCAATGGGATCCTCCTACTCTTTGAACCACTAGGATTTAACTTCTAAAGACATAAAACTGCTAAGGTAAAATGCAATTTTAATCTGATTAAATGCTCCTCACAGCAGAGCAGAGGCTTCTTCTATAAATAGTTGATAATAAAAGGTTTAAGACAGTGGTATTTGTGGAGTATGTGTATGTCAAAAAGGATAAAATGGCCAAAGTCACACTGCGTTGTAAAAAACAACCTTTTTAGCAACAGCACTTAGATAGTGGTGGGATTAAAAAAAAATTACTACTGGTTCTGTGGGTATGGCTTGGTGGCTGTGGTTTAGTGAGCATGGCAGGGGTAGGATACTGTAAAATTTCCATTTCCACCCTACTCCAGTGGAAGGATACTGCTAAATCTCCATTCCCATCCCACTCCAGGGGGAAGGTTAATGTGCAAAATCCCATTCCTTCCCCCCTCCACAAACCTGCTTTCAGCTCCGATTCTCCTGTGTAAGGTCAAACAAAAGAGACCCAGAGCCGATCAAGCTAGTGAGTGTTACTGCAATGCGGAGACAGAGAATTAAATGGGGGCAGGGCCAGTCAGAGGTGGATATTGCCCGGTTCTCTGAACTAACTCAAAATTCCACTCCACTACTGTTCACCCAGAACTGAGGTCAAATACCTGCTGCATACCACCTCTGGCACTTTGCTTATTGTCATGACCCTGTCAGAAGTCATCATGAATCTGAGGATGGCGTAAGAGCTACAGAGCGAGTAGTAGAGAGCGGAGTTGCGCAGTGTGGACCTCCATTGGCTATGCGGAGGACAGGACCTTGGGGAAGTGGCAAAGTGCGCTGGGCAGCAACGGCGAGGAAGAGAGAAAAGAGGAAAAGGAAGACCCAAGCCCACCCCTCTTTTATCCTAGGGCATCAGGGAGGAAATGGAGAGCAACCATTCCGAGGTGAGAGAGCAATGATGGGTCACAGTGTATTCACGGCGGGAGGAAAAGAGGGCCCTGATTCCTTCATTAGCCCACACTGGGAAGCAGGCTTATAAAATAAATGCAGTAGCTGAAGGTACACGCATCTGCTAGGAGCAAAACATTGAGTTTGATCATGTGTTTGACTAGTTTGCTTTATATGGTTCCTGCGCATAATCTTCCCAACCTGTGTTGAAGTTCTATTGACATGCCATTTCACATTGGAATTCTTGCTCTTGTCTCCTGTCAGACTAATTATGTCATTTTTGCCAAGGATTGGATTTATATGTTACAAATATTGTGTGACCACATTTGGACTTGACTTCTCTGCAGGCAAGGCTGTTCCTAGGAGAGTTTTTCCTCCAGCCAGAAGGGATACCAAGAATCATTGGGGCCAAAGTTGGAGCTAATAAAGGGACTCCTACTGATTATCTGACTGTGTTGCCTTTGTGCCATGCCCCAGGTCATCACACTTATATACTGCTTCCTCGTGCTTTACAGCACTCTCTAAGTGGATTACAGAGTCAGCACATTGCCCCCAAGAATCCTTTTACCAAACTTGGAAGAATGGTAGGTTGTGTCAACCTTGAACCAGTCAGGTTCAAACTCCTGGCAGTGAGCAGAGTTGCCCTGCAATACTTACCACGACACCACCATGACTCATTTTGGATTTTTGAACTTTACATTGATAGAAAAGGAATGAGACTTACATAATATTGCTTCTTCACTTTTTTAAAAAAAAACAAGTCCTACTCTCCTGAAATGCCCCGGGCTTAAGATATGCCATTGGAAGATCTGAAGAGCCAGGTTTAGGACAGATCATCTGAGAGAGAAATTTAGATCATTAAGATTTGATAGCAAATTGATATGCCATCTCCTGGAAAGATCTAAATATGTGCTTCACAAATTACTGAATGAACAACTGTTCATTAATGCAGCCCAGGTGTGGGATTCTGCAGGTTTGGACCAGTTTGGGCAAGCCCTAGCTCCGATGATCAGCTGGCTCCAAACTGGTTCACTCCGATGATCATGTGGGTCCACCCACCCGCCCCTGTGCTGTACACACACACACACACACACACACACACACACAAAC
>BHFT01050221.1:0-25702 GCA_004320025.1 Laticauda laticaudata | reverse complement strand
GCTGGATGGATAGAACGTATGAATCACGCACGCAGTGAGTACAGAACGGATGCATCACGTTAACCAACGGATGGCAAATGTTTTTCTCCATTTTACATCCTCTTTGCATCCATTGGTGCAGTGTGACATGGGCTTTAAGATGTAGTTGCAATTCTGAATGTTTACAAATAAGTAACAGTAGACTTTTTTTTTCATGTTCGCTGTTAAATCATTCCATTGTTTCCAGTACTTCAAGATGCAATAGGAGTCATTTTGCTAGGCTGTCTATCAGTAATTGCTTTTTGAGTTCTTCAGAGATGCTGGTTATATTATTAGTGATAGCCACTTTCTGTCAATCACTGTTTTGATTACTTTCAATTCTTCTAAAAATTAGTGTTCTCCAATTACTTTGCCATTGCATTACAATGTGTGTCCAAAATAGTTATGATTTAGCTTTATTATTTGTATTTCCAATGATCAGTCTGGGTTTACTTCCTCTAATATTGAATGATTTGCCCTTCTTGTGGTCCAATAAATGCTCAGAAAATTCCTCCAGTATCACAGTTGAAAGACATCATTTTTTCTTCGTTTAGTTTTTCTGTCGTATGTTAGAACTTGGAAAATTACAATCTTAACAATTACATAATTTTCGATTGGCAAGATGCCCCTGAACTTGAATATTTAGTCTGCCTTATTCTCCCAAACATCATCCCTTTGAATCTTTTGAGTTTAGGAAGATAAAATGTTTACTTCAACTTTTTCTTTGTCAATGTCAAGTTTTGATTGGAACAGCTTTACAAACCTGGTGGATAGTTAGGTACAATAGCTTAAGAAGATTCATTTTTTAAACCCATGTTATTATTTCTCACCTGGATTTATCAAAAACAGATCATGGCAGACAAGAGAGAAACATGCTCCTCTCCCATTGCTGTTCTCCCATAACTGTTATTTTAAGGCATGCTATCCCAAATTCTGCTTGAGATTGTCAATCAGAAAGGTCAGCAGTTCGGCGGTTCGAATCCCTAGTGCCGCATAACAGAGTGAGCTCCCATTACTTGTCCCAGCTTCTGCCAACCTAGCAGTTCGAAAGCATGTTAAAATGCAAATAGAAATATAGGGACCACTTTGGTGGGAAGGTAACAGCATTCTGTGCATCTTCAGCATTTAGTCATGCTGGCCATATGACTACGGAGATGTCTTCGGACAGCGCTGTCTTTTCAGCTTTGTAACAGAGATGAGCACCGCCCCCTAGAGCTGGAAACAACTAGCAAGTATGTGCGAGGAGAACCTTTACCTTATCCCAAACTCAGAAGTCATATTGAGTCTCAATATTAATAACCATTGACTGATACATTGTCCATAATAAAGCCAATTTCTTTTGAAAGCTAGCTAAGTTAGCAAGCATTGGAAAGGTGACTGAGATATCATATCTAATCTCTGCATATCTAATCTATTTTAAATGGATGTTTTGATCTATGATCATTCAGCTTTGTATTTCTGGGGCATGTCAAAGAAGTTATCACTTCACTATACAGACATTTTATTATATTACTGGCTGTACATGGAATATAATAGGACACAGACAGTGAAGGTCTCTACAGCCTTGAATGTAGGCTGGGCAGACAAAGAACAGAAGAATCAAAATTCTGTTTTTGCAGTGAGAAAGATTGAGTCATTCAGTATCATAAAACTGTAAAGTCAATTCTATGACAAACAACTACTGAGTGCATTCTTGGGCTTTAGCCTTAAATTATATCTTTTTTTAAAGAGTCTCGACAAGGAAAGCTTTCCAGAAAGTTCAATTGCATATCTGTGTATAGAGGGTCTGTATAGATATATATTCTATACACTGGTACACATATGCAAAGAAATATTTCTCTGTGTATGAATTTTTTCATGAGATTCCATTCAAGCCTAATATCCACAGATAATGAAACTGGAGATAACAAGACCTTGAAAAGATGTACATATATGCAAATACCCATCTGCTATAAATACGTGAAAAGCTTTACAACCAATATTGAGGGCTGTCTCTTTTAGCAATTTAGATATGTGAAGTGGCAGATTATGGATCTGTCTATCTGTCTTCTGTCTGACTATCTGTCAGCCTGCCTGCCTGCCTGCCTGCCTGCCTGCCTGCCTGTCTGTCTGTCTATCGATCATCTATTCCTGCAAGTACCATTATTCAGTGTAGATATGTCTTCATCCTCTACAATAAGAGATTCATCTTGTTGAGTCAAATCAATCAGTCTTCTGTCAGGTAACCACTTCTTGAATAGGATGCTAAGTCTGGAGAAAAAAATTATGGCTGCCCAGAGTGGAACTTGAAGGCATTACAGTGTATGTGAATTTATACTGACACAATAAGAAAATAATTAAATAATGTCAAATAATCTGATTTTGGGATTTTTCAGAGATATTATGGGAATGCATAAAACCTCGTTCAAACTATTAAGGCTTTTCTTGGCACAGACTATTAGTAATCATTCATTTTTAAACAAAAAAATATGCTAATCTTTCCGAAGCTGATTGATTCAGTGTATGTCTGTAATGTAAGATTCTTTTTCCTTTTGCTTGATATACATCTAATCATACAACAAGCATTCACATCAAATAAATCTGTCTGAAAGACTGAGTTTTACTTGCAGTGACACCAGCTGAAACCTCACATTTGTTTTTGTCAAATCATTATGTATCTGCAACTTTGTCATTAATATGGGATTTTGCTCTTTGTGTGAGTGACACGAATTCTGTCAAGAAACCTCAAAGGTATGCAAAATAGAAAATGGATCTATCTCATTACCAAGGATCAATAAAATGGTCATGTTTGGAGTAACATCTTGACATACATGGCAGAAGCTGAATGGTTTGCAAGGAGAAAAGGAATTGGAGAAATTATGATGAATGGTTTTGGTATAAATTAGCTTTAGTAAGATTTTCTTTCTTTTGATTTCTTTCTTTTAATTTCTATGGTCTCTACTCTCCATTATTTTTCTGGGCTTTGCATGCAATTGCTTTTCTTTTTAGCATTTTTCTTAAATCAGAGATAAAAGCTAAATATGAAATCTTCCTTTATATTAAAGTTAAAGGCAAGAAAAAGAAAGTAATGTGAAGGGAAATGTATACAGTGGCTTATCTTGGAAACTAACTAAGGAGAGAAGCAACCTGTAAAGTCATGGAATCAATTATTAACCAATCCATCATCCTCCACTTAGAAACAAACAATCTACTCTCTAAGAAACACTTTGTTTTCAGGAAAAAATTATCCTGCAATCTTCAACTCTTACACTGCAAAAACATATGAACTATACAACTCGATCAGGGCAAAGCAAGATACGCAATCTACATAGACTTCTGTAAAGCCTTTGATTCAGTGGTACACGACAAACTACTCCTAAAACTAAAATCTTAATCTTATGGGTATCTCTGAACACCTGCATAACTGGATAGAAGCATTCCTGTCAAACAGATAACAAATCGTCAAAATTGGGAGTGTTCTATCAAATTATTTACCTGTCAACAGTGGTGTCCCCCAAGGCAGTGTTCTAGGACCACAACTCTTTTCATACTTTAACATAAAATGATCTCTGTAACCTCTGCATAAATGACCTCAAGAGCAACTGTGTTCTCTTCGCTGATGATGTAAAGCTATTCAATACCACAGACAATACTGCTACCCTTCAAAAAGACTTGACTATGTATCAGAATGGTCAACAAAATGGCAACTTCAAATCTCAAGAAATAAATGCTCTGTCCTACATATTGGCAAAAAAATAAATAAATCAGAAAATAAATACAGCTGAATTGGTCAAGACTTTGTTGATGATCCAAACTCTGTCAAGGATCTTGGAGTACTTGTCTCAAATGACCTAAGTGCTGGAGCCCACTGTAACTACATAGCCAAAAAGATGTTAAGAGTTGTTAACCTAATCTTATGTAATATTCTCTGGTAATATTACACTAATAACTAGAGCATACAAAACATTTGCTAGACCAATAATTGAATACAGCTCATCAGTCTGGAACCACATTACGTTTCTGATATTAACACAGTTAAGAAAGTCCAGAAATATTTCACAAGAAGAGTTTTCCACTCGTCTACTCGTTGCAGAATACCTTTTTGCCACAAGACTTGAAATTCTAGACCGTAAACCTAGAACTACGCCACCTTCAGTCTGATCTAGATGGTAGTATATAAAATCATACATTACAAATGTCCCTGTAATTGGTCAGTGTCTGGAATACTCTACCTGACTCTGTGGCTTCTCCCCAAGCCCCAAAAACTTTAACCTTAGACTGTCTACTATTGACCTCATCCCTTTCCTAAGAGTTCTGTAGGGGGCATGCATAAGCTCACCAACGTGCCTTTCCGTCCCTGTCCTAGTCTTTTCTTTTCTTTTTATTTTTCTTATATGTATCCATGTATTCATAACTATGTTTTTACTTATACCTATTTTCCTGTAAGCAATTGACAAAATAAATAAAAAAACAACAACAATTAAGGAGAAAATTCCTAACAGTGAGAACAATTAACCAGTGGAACAAATTGCCTTTGGAATTTATGAATGCCCCATCACTGGAGGCTTTTAAGAAGAGATTAGACAGCAATTGTCAGAAATAGTAGAGGTGTCCTGTGAGAACAGGGGGTTGGACTAGATGACCTCCAAGGTCCTTCTCAATTCTGTTACTGCTTTTCTAGAAAAGGAACAGTAATGAAGTTCTCAATTTGATCAGAACTCTCAGCTTCCGTATTAGGTCTCTCATCTGAATACCTCAATATGTATAATTTTAGATTTATACAGAATAAAAAACAAAACAAAACAAATAGTAATATATATTGAAGGAGACAATGTTTCTGAGAAACACAGCTTTGTTTAGTCCCTCCACTTGCTAAAGTGATTTTTGGGCTCAAGCTTAATTGATGCACATATATTGTAGAGAGTTGAAACAAGCAGATAAATATCCTGTTCAAAGACAGACTGGGTTACAAACTTCCTTCCTTCCTTCCTTCCTTCCTTCCTTCCTTCCTTCCTTCCTTCCTTCCTTCCTTCCTTCCTTCCATTCTATTAATGCAAACCAAATATTCAGCAGTCCTTCATCTCCTCTTCATGCCACTGCTCTACTATTTTATAACTTGTCTTAATACTGAGTGGCTTATGAGGTCTTTTCTTATTTTTCTTCCTTTTTCTTTCTCACTTCTACTCTTTTTCTTTCTCACTTCTCCTACTCGTTTACTTTAGCAGTCTTTACTGAAAAGATCTAGCTTACATCTTGGTCCCTGAACAGGAGAAGGATATGAATGGTGTGTACATACTGCGCATGCATATATTCAGAGATGATCCAGCTATGGAGTAGAGTTGTTGTTATACAACCTTTCCTTTTCCTGTTTTAGATGCTACAAGTTTAAAGGCTGCTGCAATGGAAAATACAGGTGCTCATTTCCCTCTTTCACCCATTTGGGAAATTATTGATTGTGATTAAACTCAGAACTATTTTCTTTTACTTCACCAAAGTTTCTAAATAATATAATTATTTCAAAAATCAGAAGAAATAACATCAAAATTGAAAGAAAAAACAGGGAAAAAACTGAAGTAAAACTCAAATATTTCAAAACTATTGATTTAAGATACCAATGGATGACCATCAGAAAATGGGCTAGGTTTCCCACCAAAGGAATACAGGCAAAGTTAGATCTAAAAATAATGTCAACAATGTATCTTTAAAGCTGCCCTTTAAAGGACAATAGTGTTGCCAGAACAAATAACAAGTGTAGTGTTGACTGAAGAGAAAAATTTGGCATCACTGAACGAAGCACACTTTGCCACTTAGTTTGGTGACAGAAGGGATTTTCATAAAAGCAGCTGTCAGATCTCACTACCATTTAGTGTTTCAGTCCCTGATGTGTTAATCATTTATTATTAATTTATTTTATTTTTAACTCCATTTATATCATAAAAATGTAAAACATGATCAAAAGGAACATAAAACTAGAATCGAATATTGATTGAGAAATAGCTGAGCTTAAAAGTAAAATTGCTTTTTATCTATATCACTTTGGCAACATATATCTGAACATTTGCCAGAAAGACATACCACTTCAGCAAGTTTATCAACATTTCTTGGATTGCAGGTGACCCTCACTTGAAGGGAAAGTCAGAACTGATCTGTAAATTCTTTTCCATAAACAAAACATCCATGGAATTTCAAGAAACATCATAGATTTCTAATAAAATTCCTACCATTTTTCTAGGACATGATGCTGGGATCACTGCAACGATACTTTTTCTGAAGGAACTCAAATGAGAACTGTTGAGCTGGTTTTGCAATGGTCTCATATAGAGACCAGTTCAGAATATACATCAGTCTTAATTGAATTCCAAATAAAAACAGTCTGTTTCAGAATCCATGAAAAGTTTCTGTAAAGGCATCAAAGACTTCATGGATACTTTTGGAACTTCTGGATGCTAAATATAGGCCACATGTTTGGAAAAAGAATACAATCAATGTTATGTCCTGTCAAATATTGTAACAAAGGAAGAGGAGTTGACTGACTGACTTTATTTTTATTCATATTTATATATCCCCCAACTTATATACAATAACCCTGTGAATCCTGGGCAGACTGTAGCATAACAGTAAGACAAGAGCTAATCACACTACACTTACACCATCCCAAAACAAAGCTCCTCCACACATCCTAGAGTGACATGTACAGTGGAGAATTCTTGGGTCATCTTTTCAAACCATAGTCCTTTTCTCAGGTGAATTTTCATTTTGGGGGGACCATCCTATGAATAGTGTTTATATAACAGGATCACTGGATCTATTCATTTGTTGTTGTTGTTGTTTGTCCAAGGTGTGTCCACAAGTGGCTGGTAATGCCTATATGGCCACAGAATGTTCTGCTACATGTCAGGCAGACATGCGTGGGCACAATTGTTGCAGTGTTTGCAGCTCTGGCTTTGCAGAGCACTCTCTTCTCTTGTGCTATGGTTGTTCTTCTGTCTTCAAATGTCTGGCAGCCTTGGTGGATCAACGTGCACCATGTCGATCGATCTTTTTTCAGGGTTTCCCAGGAGGTGGTGTCGATATCCAAGGACTTGAGAGAGGTTTTCTTTCAACATGACTTTGTATCTCTTCCTTTGTCCCCCATGCGATCACTTTCCTTGAGATAGCTTACCAGAGAGGAGCTGTTTGGGGATGTGGTGGTCCTTGCATCCCAGCATGGGATGACTTGCCCAGCATACCTGGGCTTTCAATAGCAGGGTGTGAATTGATGGCAGGCCTGCTCTGGAGAGGACTTCTGTGTCTTGTCCTACCACTGGAACCTCAGAAGTCTGTGGTGGCAGATCATGTAGCGTGCCTCCTGTATACACTCCAAGTCTCACTGGCATATATCAAGGTAATTAGCACTACTGCTCAGTAGATTTTGAGCTTTGTAGCAAGGCTTATTCCATAGCAGTCCCACACGTTGGTCAATAGTCCACCAAATGAATTTTCATTTTTGGGAACCATCCTATGAAAAGTGCTTGTAAAACAGGATCACTGGATCTATCAATTTACCTATCCATAATAAGTATTTATCCAAGCAGGCTGTGCACAAATATCTGCAACTGTGATCTAATTCTATCCAAAATATGAAATTGTTCTTCTAAACTTTTCTCCTTTTGAAAGTTATTTCATTCAACATTTCTTACAGTTAGTTCTTAAGTTGTCTCAGTAGGTGAGAATATATAGAGGGCATTTCTCTGGGTTAAGAAGTTAAGTTGGATCAGGTTTTCTGAGTTGTAGGCTGGGCCAGAAAGCTGAAAACAAATTCCACAAGGCAATGGCAAGCTATTTCCATGTTGTGCTAAGAAAATTGCATAAATTTGTTCAGGCAAGTCATTGGATAGACTTATGGGCATCGTTATCTTGACCACAATTTGCAACAGAAGGTATATTATGATTATAGTCTAGAGCATCTGGGGATATGCAGTTCACAATATCGCAATATGTATAAGTATTGCTATACTTGGCCAAGTGAAAATGGGATATTTGGATAGAACGTTTTTAGTGTGGCTTTTATAAATTTAGAGTCAGTGACACCAAATGTACAAAATCTACAGACTTTTGATGCTCAATGCCTCAGTTAATTTTTGTATGTATTTTATATGCATAACAGTTTCATTGACCTGCTCCCCAACACCTATTTTCAAAGGGAACACAATGAAAATGATAACAAGAAGGTGGGTTTTTTAAAATTACTCCTTGACAAATTCTTCAGTTGATAGCTATATTAGATACACAAAGGACTCCACTTAAAAGTGGCAGTTATAACTCTTGACTCCAGGAAAGGGAAAAAAAATTTTTTTTGTTTAATTAATTGCTAACAACACATCATCACATTCTCCAAAATTACAAAACAAGGTTATTGTTCACTGTGGGACCTGGCCAGTTTCAAATTAAAACTAAAAACACCACTAAAAAGCTGTCAATGTCGTTGCCCTGTTACCTAATTACTATGTTTGCTTGTTTTTAGTACAGACTCAGATTTTTACAAAGCACACTTGCCAAACTAATTTAGGAAACATATATTACATAGAGCAGGTAATTTTAATAGCATCACCTTAATTACTCTCTTTCATTACTTCCATAACAAACAATATAATTGTTATGGGCTTAGGTTGCTGATGAGTGGCCTGGAGGCAAATCTTATACTCCAGTTTCAGCTTAACCTTCCCACTTGTCTCTATCTCCCTGTTTTCCTCCTTCTTTCCCTCCTCCTCTCCCATTTCCTTTTTTCAGGCTCATTAAGATGCAGAAAGATGCTGAGAGTAACAAAACTTGCATTTTTTCCCCCTGAAGCATCATCTATCAGGCCATGTCCTTGGAGAACCAGGAGTAATTGCTAGGCACGCAAACAAACAAATTGTAACAAGTCATGTCCCATCTTTATTAATTTCATATATGGAGAATATATTGGATATACAGAAATGTCAAGCATATATTTGTTTATGAGAAAGGGAAACAAACCTGGCTACACTGGATGTCATTCTCATCTTTCTACAGAGTAATCTCTTCTTACAAGTGTATACTTGACTACAGTATTACCAGCAGTATTATAGTTTTACCAGGGTCTCCTGCTTGAGCATGGAGTTGGACTAAAAGACCTCCAAAGTCCCTTCCAACTCTGTTATTCAGATGAAAAGATACAGTAATATTTAACTGAAGCTCTTTGCTAGGGTAGTAGAAGAAGATATGTAGAATTCTAGATATTCTAGCAGAATGTCAAAGTCAGGAATGAAAGTGAGACAGTCTAAGATACATGTGTGATATATCAGGCCCCACATTTATTTTTAGCCATGTTTCCTTTCATGGCTGATACTTCTGTTTTGGACTTCTTTAAAAGGAAGGTTCCACTCCCCTCTTTCCCATATCTATTCTGGGAGCTTTAACAAAAAATCTTCTAGTTTATTTATTAGTTCTGTCTTCTCCAACAAAACCGTATGTCTAGGAAAATAGTGAGTGACAGTACTGAAGGAGCTGGACTGACATTTGAGAAACACTGAAACACAGAAGACATGTCTTCATGTTGAATGTACTTAAATCTCCCAATCCAAAGCAGACGAAGGACATCCTTTTAGCTGGTACTGTAGAATGGTCTGGTGAAAAATTTCAAATTTCTGGGAGAATTGGTAAAATGCTAGATAATTGGAGAAGGCCAGTGTTGTCTCTACCTTCAAAAGAAGGGAGGTGAGGAGATGATTCAGCAAAGTAAAGATCAGTTAATCTGACACAAACATCTGTGAAGTTTCTAGAGTAATAATGCATCTGAAAGCACCCTGAATACAAAGAGAATTATGAGAAATCAGCATGGATCTGTCAAGAATAAATATTCACAGACTTACCTTCTTTCTCTCTCTTTTTTTTAAAAAAATTAAATTAGAATAGGCTTTTCACTAGTCTAGACTATGGAAATGCTATAGACATAATATACCTTCATTTCATGAGAGTTTTTAATAAAATGGTATCCTTATTAACAAGGTTGCTAAATGCAGGTTGGACGATATTAACTGGCTCAAATATCATATTCAAATACAGCCTATCAGAGTAAGGTGTTTATAAGATCAGCTATGGATCCTCTGGTTTTCGTTATTTACATTAATTCTGTTGTAAGAAAAAATGGAAGGAGTCTCCTGTAAATAAGCAATGTCTGTCCTAAATTTTTTAAATATGCTAAGATTACATTTTGTTTCTTGGATTCTTGCAACCCTTTTACATTGACAAGTAATTTCATCCATAAATTTTATTATAATTGTTCTCCAAATACCAATTAATGTTATGATTTGTTCTATTTAACAAATCATTATAATTAACTTTTCTATGTTTAAACATTTAAGATATTTTCTAGTCTTGCTCACAGATGTAAAATCTTCATAGACTCAATTTAACATTCAAATAACTTTCTATTATATACATGTACACACAAAAATAGAAAAACATCTGATTTTTTATCTAATTGTATCTGGGAGATATGAAACAACTGACATTAATAAAGATATTTTAAAAAGTGCTAAAAGAAAAATACATGTATGAGAATAAAAGCAAGAAAAATGAACTTCATGACTTCCAAAAATGAACTTCATGACTTCTCCATAACTGTGAGAGGGATCTTGGAGTCTTAGTGGACAACCAGTTAAAAATGAACTAGGAGTTTGCTGCAGCAGCCAAAAAAGCCAATGCAATCCTAAATTGCATTAACAGAGGGATACAATCAAGATCAAGTGAAGTACTAATATCACTCTATAAAGCCTTAGTATGATCACATCTAAGATACTGCATCCAGTTTTGGTCACCACGCTATAAAAAGATGTTATACTCTAGAAAAGGTGCAGAGAAGAGCAAGCAAGATTATTAGGAGACTGGAGGCTAAAACATATGAAGAACAGTTACAGGAACTGGACAAGGCTAGTCTAGTGAAGAGAAGGATCAGGGAAGAAATGATAGCAGTGTTCCAATATTTGAGGGGCTGCCACAGAGAAGAAGGGGTCAAGCTATTTTCCCCAAAGGAGATGGTATGATGATTTTGTCTTGCTTCATACACTGAAAATTACACAACAGTTCCAGACATTACAAGGTGAAAAAAATGTATTGTGTGTTAAAAATAGTCTATATACTCTTTATCTTGAATATAGTCAAAACATAAACACATAGGAGTATAACAGAGGCATTTTTTTTAACTGGAGCTTTTTACAACAGAGATGTAGGCAAACTCAGATTTTTCCCACATCAGATTCTATAAAAAAGCAACCCAGTAAGATTTGTTCATCAGCAGATTTTAAAGATAGACTAAAGGCCTCTGCATTTGCAGGATTATCTGTGGATGTGATCTTGATAATTGATGCAAAATAGAGCTGGAAGATGACTGAAGTTATATTGATCTGAAGAGGATCCAAGCTTCGATAAACTTCTTCCTTTTTCCTGCGACCTCTTTGGTGAAATCAGGATAAATTGGCATCTTGCTTTCACTTTCCACTTCAAAGGAGACTTCACTATTCCTGGAAAAATAGGCATAAACATGACATAGCCATCTCCTGTGGTAGCATAATAATGATAGTTCTGGTCTTCCTTCTTGTTAAAGGAATTTTAATCACATGGTGATTCCTTAACTGGAAAAGCCACCCCCAAAGTAAGCTTTCTGAAAAAAAAAATCCTCCATAAATTCAATCATGTTTGATTGACTTAGGGGATCATAAATATCAATCACATGAACATTTTGCTGTGCAGCTGTGACTCTGAGTAATTAATTTATCCAAAATATTATGACTGGCTTAAGTAATTGCTTCATGGGTAACCAATTGTTCCTAATAGCAACTTTTTCTTCCCCTTGCATCAGTTTTAAATTATATTTGAGCTCTGCCAGATCTTGTTGGATTGGCTTGAAGACACATACCTGGGTCAGGATCTCTTTTAACAGAGTAGTAGAAGAATCTTCTTCAACCAATCAATCAGAATAGACCTGGAAGGGGACTTGGATGTCTTCTAGTCCAATCAAACAGTAAACCCTATACAATTTCAGACAAGTGGCTATCCAATCTCCCCTTAAAAACCTCCAGTGTTGAAGCACCCAAAACTTCTGAAGGCAAGCTTTTCCACTGGGTAATTGTTCTTACTGATTCTGTTTAATTCCAGGTTGCTTCTCTCTTTGATTAATTTCCATCCATTGCTTCTTGTCCTGCCCTCTGGTGTTTGGGAAAATAAGTTGATCCCCTCTACTTTGTACAGCCCTTCAAATATTGGAATACTGCTATCATGTTACCCCTAGTCCTTCTCTCTAGATTGGTCATACCCCATTCTTCATATGTTTTAGTCTCCAGGCCTTTAATTTATGCCTGGGTCACAGATAGTGGTGCACTTGACATTAAACCATGTTAACTTCGACATAGTTGCCATTCTAATAGCTCATTAAAAGCAATTTATTTATTTATATTTCTTATTTCTTAAAACAAAAAACCCATCTCCCTCAGAGAGAGTCTCAATAAAATTGAACATTAAAATCTGAACAATTTAAGATTTTCAAATTATAAAACAACATTGTAAACATTTCCAAAAAAAGGAAGAAAGATGAGGAATTCCCAGATGGAAGATTAATGGATATTAATACAGGCAAGGAGGTGGTGATTCTCAAGTCCTCTGTGCCTCTTACTCAAGGCTACCTATTCAGGTTTTGATCTTTTTCTGAAGGCCAAAAAATTCAGGGCTTTCCTCACCTCTGAGAGCAAGATGTTCCACAGTGCAGGGACAGGGGTATAGAAGACCCTCTTTCTAGACCCTACCAATCGAAATTCTTTGATTGATGGGGTCTGCAGCATACCTTCCCTGCCTATAACAATAATTGTATAATTTATGCAATATTGAAATTCCTCATCCACAGCCAAAGTTTGAAAACACTTTAATCAAGAGGGAGAGGAGAGATGTGACTGATTGTGGCATTCTAAACAGAACATGCCATAACTGATGCATTAATATAATTATCTCTGTCAGGCTTTTCCCTGCATCAATCCTGTAGCCTCTGTATGTATCAGGAAAGGCCTAAGCTGCACTTTTGGAGGGGAGTTACTATATCTATACTTATTTTACATACTTCTGGCAAACTTCAGAAATCTGATATGAGTTTTTGTGTACTTTCTTCCTTGGGGCTCAAAACCGAAGAGATGGCTTTAGAGATTTCCTTGTAATCTCTTCAGTTCTCTTCCTTGGGCACTACAACTACAAGACTTTATGTGGAAAACAAACTTTTCTCTATCACGATGGTATTGTTGATTTTGGATTAGAGCTTTACCCTGATGAACCATAGCTGAACTAGAAAATCATAATGCAGGATTGCTATGTAAGGTTCTTCACACTGCTTGCAAAACTCTGAGGAGTTACACACACATACACACACACACACTTCACCATCATGTTTGAAAAAGGGAAAAGTACCCAAAGTAAATATGAAGCCTACTGATTTTTGGTTTTACCAAATTTCTGATTTGATCAAGTACTTCACTGAATTTCTATGGATATATACTTGACATATACATTGCCCTCCTGAACCATAACTTTTATTATAGGTTGCATTAGGATTTATTTACAAATGTCATTTTATTCAATAAAATGCAAGTAGAAAGTTGAAAGAATGTTGTTCCCAATCTCTTGCATGGTCCTCCTAAAACAACATTTCTGGTTAACTTCCCTTGCCTAACAACGATAACAGTAAGTGATAGAAGTGGCCTTGTTACAACAACCAATGCAGTAAGATTTTCTGAACACAATACTATTAAAAGTAAAATGCTACATATTACAATGCTCTGGCAGACAGGAACCTTGGCTTTAACAGCTTAAGAGAACTGTTATATGTTGCTGCTGAATAAGACCAATGATAGTCTACATTATAAAACCTTTGTTTCTTTTCTTATAAGAAAGCCTTGGGAAAAATAATGAAAGAAAATACTGTACTGGCTGAGTGGTGTGTCGTGAGAATAACACAAACAGTTTTATTTTTTTTTAGTGTTTAATAACCTTTGTGACTTTTTGTTGGTGCTCTTGCTTTTGTTGTATTCATGGCCAGCTAAACTTGACAGGAGACTCAGCCTTGATAGCTAGTAATGAAATTAATCTTGAGGAGGGTCCCAATCTTGACTAATTTCAAGAACCAAATCCAATGCTGCCAGTAAAGAACAGCTGGAACCCAACTGGAATGGAATAGAATGGAATGGAATGGAACAGAACAGAACAGAACAAAACAGAATAGAATAGAATAGAATAGAATAGAATAGAATAGAATAGAATAGAATAATTGGGAGGAACCTTGGAGGTCTTCTTGTCCAATCTCCTGCTCAGGCAGGAAGCCCTATACCATTTCAGACAAATGTTGTCCAAACTTTCTCTGTGTCAAAAGATTGAAAGATGCTGAGGTAAACATTTGCAATACAGTATTTTCTGGGAATAAAGATCAATGCTGATTCTGAGTGGGCTTGAGTTCTGGATAAAGATGATGAGCCAACTGTATGAAGGAAGAGATTCATATCCCCTGTGGCTTCTGGAATAAAGTTCATCATCAGATGAACCCATTGCTATGAATAGTATCTTCACTGTGTATACTACAGTTAAATGCTGGATCCATTGCCTCAAACTTGTGGCCGTGTACTTGGATCCAACATATACCCTGCTGTCATGATTCATGATGCAAAAAGCACAACTTAGTACTCAAATCAGATATAGAGATGGAAATATGTAAAAATGACATTTGTATCATGACCTCAAATTGTGTGTAGACCTCTAGTTGGCTCTTCTCATTTGGAACTCTCTTGCTTCTTTGGTTGACTTCTGGATTTTGCCTTTGCTTCATACCCTGTGGCTGTTGTTAAACTTTGTGTCTGCTTTTGTTTTTGACCATTAATTTTACTCAGCTGAAAGGAAATGCAAGTTTAGCAGGTTCAAGCGCAGGTACTCTTCTGTAGGGATAAGACATTATGATGCAAATTAAAGCCAAGGGTGTCTTTGTGGAAGCCAGATATGAAGTTAGCAAAGATATGCCAGTTCTGCTTTTTCCTTATCTTACATGCACAATACATAGATCTCAGGCATGGGTCACTCGTCTGGGAATAAATGTTATTGAATGAGGTAGCTTCATTAACCTACTGACATGCATTCTCTAGTGTTGTAAATGATTTTTGATTACTCATCATCAGTCTGTGTGCTGAATGATTGAATTAACTTTTTTCCTTCTTCTTCTTTCCATCCAAGTGATTAATGCTGTTTTGCAATATTTGTATGTGCAACGACCCTTGAATAATGAAATAAATTTCCTTGTTAGCATGTGAACATTCCATTTCATTAAGCCCAAGCATGGCATGTTTTCATGAAGAGATGCATGCCTTTCACTTCCTTGATAAGAAATGTTGCTTAAGCTGTAGTCCATTGTAAATTAGAACTGACAATAAAGTTATCAAAGAAGTGGAAAACTCCTGATTTTTAGGTTCAACCATCAACAGTGAAGAAACGCAGTCAGGAAATATGTCCCAGAGTTCCACTTAGTAGAGCAGCCACAAAAGCCTTAAAGGCATGTCACACTGCCCAACGGATGCAAAAAGGACAGCAACGGAAGAGAAAAAATGTTACATCCGTTGTTATCCGTGCTCAAAAAGGGGCGAAAATTTGCAATAATTGGAGCGGATAACACGGACACGGGGAGGACGCAGGCCGGATGCAAAGTGGATGCGGAACGGAAGCCCAGTGGATGGCGCATCCGCTAGGCTTCTGGGGGGCCTCAGCAAAGTGGACCGCGGAACGGAAACAACGGATGCAGAATGGATGCACAGCGGATGAAGCGGATGCACCAGCGGAAGCCTAGCGGATGCACAGCGGAACAGAAACGGATATCTCGCGTTAATTGCGAATGCAGGGGGTATGCATTGCGCAAGCCCCACAGATATACAGGGAGCAGCTCGCATGTGGCCAGCATTTGGAGAAAAGACCTGCTGCTGGATACCTCGAGTTTCTTGCCTGCATGTCTGCCCTGCAAGCCTTGCTTCCAGCCTGCCTCCAAGGCTGCCTCCCAGCCTGCCTCCCAGCCTCCTGGGCAGCCTCCCTGCCAGCCTGCTGCCAGCCTGCCTTCCAGCCTCCCTTCCAGCCTTGCTGGCAGCCTGCCTTCCAGCTCCCTCCCAGCCTGCCTCCCAGCCTCCTGGGCAGCCTCCCTGCCAGCCTTGCTGCCAGCCTGGCCTTCCAGCCTTGCTGCCAGCCTGCCTTCCAGCCTCCCTGCCAGCCAGTCTGTCTGCCAGCGCTTGGTGCCTGCCTTCCAGCCTCCCTTCCAGCCTTGCTGGCAGCCTGCCTTCCAGCCTCCCTCCCCCAGCCTGCCTCCCAGCCTCCTGGCTGCCTCCCTGCCAGCCTTGCTGCCAGCCTGCCTTCCGCAGCCTCCCCTTCCAGCCTTGCTGCCAGCCTGCCTTCCAGCCTCCCTGCCAGCCAGTCTGTCTGCCAGCCTTGGTGCCTGCCTTCCAGCCTCCCTTCTAAGCCTTGCTGGCAGCCTGCCTTCCAGCCTCCCTTCCAGCCTTGCTTGGCAGCCTCCCTTCCAGCCTTGCTGGCAGCCTGCCCTTTCCTAGCTTCCTTCCAGCCTTGCTGGCAGCCTGCCTTCCAGCCTCCCTTCCAGCCTTGCTGGCAGCCTGCCTTCCAGCCTCCCTGCCAGCCAGTCTGTCCTGCAGCCTTGGTGCTGCTTTCCTGCCAGTCTTCCTGCCAGTCTTCCTGCCAGGCTTCCTGCCAGCCTTGGTGCCTGCCACCTTCCTGCAAGCCTTCCTGCCAGCCAGCAACCCCACAACCCATGGGGAAGAAGCGAAAGCCTCAAGCAACGGCTGCCGGGCGGTCCTCTGCAAGTAGGGACTAGGATACCAGGGCTACCCTCCCCAGTCGCAATGGTCCCCTGATCATCCTTCTGCTGGGCTTCTGCTGCTTGTGTGCTCTTTTTGTTAACTGGAGGCTTCTGCTGTAGCTTGCTGCCTGCAGTGGTACTTCTCTAGCGTACTCCTGGCTGATGCTGGCTCCTGGTGGTGGTGCTTCTGCTCGGCTGCGGTACTCTGCTGAAGCTGCTCCTGTCCCTGTGCTGTTTCCTGCGTTCCTGGTCTCGTTCTGCTTGTGGCTCCTGGACTTGCCTCGTTCCCTGTCTGGTCCTTGCTCTGCTAGGCCTGGTCTAGGTGCTCATCGATTGCTGCTCGTGTTCCTATGGTTCTGCTCGTGCTACTGGGGTCCGTGCTTCCGTCGGCGCTGCTGGGCTGGCTGCTGCTGCTCGGTGCTCCTGGTCTGCTTGCTGTATGCTGGTGCTGGGTCTAGATGATGGATGTTATGATCCCTGCTGGATTATGATCTGCTGGTGATTATGCTGCTGCTGCTGCTGCTGCTGCTGATGATGAATGATTATGATGCCTGCCTGTGATGCGCTGCTGCTCCTGCTGCTGCTGGCTGTTGGTGTGGAGGAGCAGCCCCTACAAAACCTGGAAAGCCGCCTCTGATGAGGCCCGGATCTGGTCCTGCAAAGGGAGGGAAGAGGGTGTATGCAACAATGGGAGAGGAGCGCAGTACTACATTGAGGAAAGCGCAATGAGATGAGTGTGCTGGAGTGCGCCTTGAGAGAAGAAGGACTTTATCTTGGCGGAAGGGGACACCGGCTGTACAGGGGACCAAAAAAAAACCGAAGTGGAAGCAGGCTGCTTGGAGAGAGAGGGCAGAGAGTCTGGGCTACACATCGATGTGCTCACTCGGCTTGGTGTGGAAGCACATGCAAACCTGGTACGGGAAGTTGCACCTCAAAAATCTGGCCAGGCCAAGTGTTAAGTGACGCGTATAGAGAGAACTATGTCATGGCCAAGTGCAGCTTCCTGGAGGGTGAGGTCCACCAACGGGAGAACACCAGAGCCCCTCTGTCCCTACCTTCTCTCCGGCAGCCTGTGCCGACCAGTCCTCTCTTCCAGCCGAGAGTCAGTCCCTGGCTCCAGGCAGGTATCTGGCTTGGAGCCGTGCCACGGCGAGAACCCCTGGGCAGGTGTGGAAAGCGTGGGTGGAAGCGATTGAGGACCCTCCCTGGTGCGGTGGGAGAAAGGAGCCAATCAAGTCCAACCTGTGCATTCCACCCAACACCTCCGCCTCCACCCACACCTCTGGCCTCCACAGTGAAGGCAGTAGAGACCAGAAGGCGGCAAGAGGGGCAAGAGCCACAAGGTCCTGGTGGAGATCAGGGACACCATCCCGCACAAGCATAGCTCTCCTCTCTCAGCTGGTACCCCTTGAAATTCCTCCCCTCCAACCGCAAGCCCTTCCTCAATTATGTCAACCCAGCCCCTCAAGGAGATGGTGGATCCCCAGTACCAGGTGGTGAAGGAGAAGATCACCGACGCTGCTTAACGACCCTCCAAGACCAGAGGATGTGCTCCCACCCAGTCCCAGGAACTGTCTCCTCCACCCGCAGGTGATGTCCCTCCCATACCAAAAGGCTCTCCACAGCCCTCACTACCCAGGGGCTACAGCTACCGCGAGAGTCGGTAGCAACATAGACATCAGCCCTTCCCAGCCAGGCAACAAATTTGAGTCCATCGGGTGACACCGTTGCCACCGGTTCCAATGATGTCCACCAATGCCACACCACGACAATATATGCAAAACCACATGTACAGCGATGCCAGCTTATGCCAATGATGCCACCGACGGCCAAGTCCTCTACCCGCCACTGAGTACCAGGCCAGCCCCCTTACACTGCTCCTCCTCTCCATCCCAAATGCCAAGCCGCGGCCTCAGTACATCTGGTCCTGGTACTGGGGCTGACACCACATGGCATGGAGGAAGGACCTCTCAGCATCAACGGGCTGAGCCAGCTCTCCAACAACCTTCCTCAACACACCATCCCCTGTTGTCCTCTTGGGGCCAGGCACTCCAACAACACCTCAGACCAGCAACTGCAGCAAGCACCCACCCCCACAGCACCCTGCACCCTAACACCTTAGACTGGGCACACACCTCCGAGTGACGCAAGAGGAGTTGCAGAGACTGGCTGCCTGGATATTTGTGGACTTTAATTTTGACACTTGACTTGGGTCATGTTTATTTTACAGCTTGGTGATTAATAAAGTTTATTCTTTGTTTCACACACTTGCTTCATTAATTTTTTCTATAAAGTCTGGGTGGAAACTTTTAGAAATGGTTTTTAGGCCTTTGCATGCTTGTGGGATGGGTTAAGATCAGCAGTGGGATGGGCAGGGATACCTTTGGGATGGGTTTAAGATAGCTGTGGAGGATGGGGAGGGGATACCTGTGGGGATGGGCAGTGGATACCTATAGGGAATTGGGGTAATAGTTGTGGATAGATAAACCGTCCGAGTGCAAAGCATAGTGGGATGTGCATAGTATGGTCCAGACCCTCCCAGGTGCCACCACCCTATGGCCTTTATTATCAATTACAATGTAGAGCATTACACACATGTCAACTATAAACTCTTTATTAAATGCCCTGTTCATCTGTAGCGACAGCGCATCGCATACCTACTGCGGCCAATCTCATCAGTGTGATGAGACAGGCTGAAGGAACCATCCATTAAGCATCTACCATCCTGTCTGCCACTCCCACTGCTCCAGCTGGGGAGTTGCAGCAGTGTTTCAGGAGGTTGCGCTGCTTCTTCGCCTCACGTGAGGCTCGTTGGGCCTTGCTCTCCTATCAGGTTTATGCAGGTCTTGGCCTCTTGTCCCATCCCCAGGCTCCATGTCCCATTGCCTTGTCGGAGGTCCACGAGCCTGTTCTGCAAAGACGGGTAGCGGGACGCAGAGGATGTTGGTGCAGTCGCAGCACGAGTGTCTCATGGCTCTCTCACTCGCTCCGCATGGTCTCTGGGCTGTGCAGACATGTCGAGGTGAGAAGTAGCCGAGAACCTGTTGGCGCGAATGCCAAAGACGTTGTTCTCACCACCCGCCGCCCTGGATAGCCTCGCAGTTGAACCATCCTCTCTCTACGGGAGTGATATTTGGAGGTGTAGGCTTCATATAGGTAGGTTGTGAGGGAGGAGAAGGCGATCACCAGCACGATGAAGTAGGGCACACTCTTGCGTGCTCATGGGTCGGGCAGCGGTCTGGATATGGGACGGGGCCACGCGCACATGAGGGTTGGCATTACAGCCCCTCCTTGAGGACTGGCATTGTAGGTATCCTGGGCATCTGAAAGATGAGACCGTTGCTGAAGCATCGATGTATCCATGTAATTTTAGTCAGCATCGAACCAGTTCGGCGAAGAGGATGATGCTGAAGAACACCTTGGAGTTATTTGTGAGTATACGAATGCACCCCGACTGGCTGGCGCTTTGCAGGCACGTGCTTCCATTCGAGCCACTGAGCGGTCGTGGGAAGTTCGAGGACCAATCGATCGCGCTCTGCAACTTCTTCCATCTCTTCTCAAGTGGAGGTGTGCGAGCGGAGGATCGCACTATCGCCGTATAGCTTGCATTATGTCGGGTGGCAACCTTGAAAACCTCCTAACCAGCTGAGAGTGCGGATGGAGGTAGGCACCTCCTCCGACGTGTGCATGCTCCTACGTGGTCTGAGCCAGTTGGCGCAGAGTGAGGTGCGACGGTCTGCACGCCCAGGGTTCCAGCCTGGTCGGAGGCAGGTTGGTGTTATGTCCTTCTGTCCACACTGGGTGTTTCGAACGGTGCTGGCACAAGTTCGTCAAACATGGCTGGAGGCATCCTCATGAAGTTCTGGACGCCCGATTGTCTTCCGCTCCTGAGCTCCACCATCAGCTTGTCGTAAATACATACTGTGCTCTTTCTGGTGAACCATCTTTGGAGCCAGACTTTTTTGGGGTGCCTCCTTTTTCTTCCGTAGTACTGTCACCAGAGACTGTAAGATGGTTTCGCAGTGTTGCAGAGGGATGTTGGCTCCGAAAGGGATTTGTCGCAATCTCGGTGGACAATGAGCGCTAGGATATGTGTGGAAGAGGAAGAGTCAGATGAAGGCTGCAGAGGTCTGCATAGCTGGGCTGCTGGTCTGAAAAGTGAGATGCAGACGAGTTGCTCACTTTTTATAGGCAGAGATAGGCGTGTCCTTTCGCATCCTCCTAGGCATCCTCTAGGGCATCCCTCATGAGGCATCCTATAGCATCCTATAGGCATCCTTAGGACATCCTTAATATCCGAGATAAGGGTCCCCTCTGCGAACGTTTTTTCCAGTTTTAATGCTTTGTTTCCCGTTCATGCACGATCCGTTCTGCCTTCCGTTCCGCGTCCCGTTCTGCTTCCTCCCTGCGTCCAGGCAGATGGAGTTGCGCGGAGTGCAGTGAACGCCTAGCGGATATAGCGGATGCGTAATGGATGTGTAATGGATGCGTAGCGGATGCGTAGCGGATGCAGAAGAGACCGAAATTGGGATACATGATACATTTTCCGCGCAAAAGTTTTGAGCAGCCCAAAACTTTTGGAGCGGATGAAACGTCAATAAACGGATGCTGGAACGGATAGAGAGGAAGCAAAATAGAGGCAGTGAGTACATAGCGTTTTCCAACGGATGGCAAGCTTTTTTTTCCGTTTTACATCCTCTTTGCATCCGTTGGTGCAGTGTGACATGGCCTTTTGAAAAAAATATTCAAATGTTGTCATGTGCCTATGCCTACAAAAATCAGAATATGTATTCTGAAGGTATAATCATGCTCTTTTCTATGACACTCTATGGAAGAAAACTTGAAGAAGTAGGATTGGAGAATTATTGATGATTTTGAACTTTGGTGTTAGAAAAGAATCCAGAAAATACTGTGAACAGCCAAGAAAACAAGTGAATGGCTCATTAACAAATTAACCCAGAGTTATCACAAATAACCAGGCTCAAATTATCCTACTTTGGACATATTATGCAAAGATCTAATTTTCTGGAAAAGGCTTTGTTGCTGGGAAAGGTAAAAGGAAGGAGAAGGAGAGAATGATCATTAATAAGGCAGGTAGATTCAATTCCAGTAGTGATGAGTGTTAATGGAAGACTTGAAAAAACAAGCTAGGGATAGATCCTTATCCCAAAGATGCTTTTTTCAAATATTCTGAACTGAAGAAGCTTCTTTGGTGAGAAGCAAAATGTCTTCAGAGAAAAACCAGAAAATTCAACTTCATTTTTTAAAAAAGTACTTTTGGCACAACCATGAGCTGAATGATTGACAATATCCATAGATAGAGAGATTCTTATAGAAAAAATATGGTTGCTATGAGTTGACAATGACTTGATGGTGCATCATCACAATCATATAGTGAGAAAAATTAACCAGTGTAAACTCAGAGGTTGTAGGTGCTTCATCACTGGAGGTTTAAAAAAAAAACCTGGACAACCACTTGTCTGAAATGTTATAGGGTCTCCTGCAAGAGGTTGGACTAGAAGATCTCCAAGGTCCCTTCCAGCTCTATTCTGAATTCTGAATATTGTAGATGCATTAACTCAAGTAGTGTGAAATCCCAGTAGTTTTTCAACTTTAGATTTCTCAAACTGAGTGTTTGGGGAAATTTCTGTTTCCATATATTATTCTGTGCATGAAGCAAAGTCACAACAATAAAACATAGGAAGAGAAAAATAATTTGAAGTGTTGTTCTCTGAACAGAACTTGTTGGTTGGTATTTGGTCTGTTTTTCTTGCTATGATCATAAGCTCTTTGGTGGTATCTAAAGTTTTTGAAGTTCTTAAGCTGTGACACACCTAATATTTATTGTTCAGACTTTAGTATTGCTTTGATTGGGACATTTGTTTTTTTAAAGCCAATATCATTTGGCTTGGATTGACTAGTGAATCATGGATTTATTATTTGCCTGTGTATTCTTATGGAGCTGATAAAAATGATTGGGGCAGTTGTAAGTTCCAGGTACTTTAAAACAGCCTTCCGGCCCTGTTTTATGTGCCATTTATGGTCATTCATTTTCCAGCACATCAAGAAAGTGAAAATCTTTTTTCCAAAGTACAGAAGTTATAGGTTGTCTAGGGGGAAACAAAAAGATCTATTTTCCCCTTTATATATATGCCCATGCACACACTATTTCTATGTATAAATGAAGACATATCCTAAACAATCTCATTTACAAGTAGGGACATTATATATCCTGGCTCAAAAACAGAACTCCCAGTAGTCTATCAAACATGAAGCAGCTGTTATAGCTTATAGTTCTTTAGATTGGATTTTAATTTATTGGGATTTTTGTGCTGTTTTTGTACTCAGTGCCATTTCTATCTTTATTGGCACACTTTATTTCTTGATTTGTCCACTTTGCCACTTAATCCTGAAGCGATGATGATTTCCATAATTCTATTGATGATTCTCTGGCATTTATCCAACAAGATTCTAGTAAACAAATCATGTGAATGTTTAAGCACAATGTTGAAGGCCTAGCTATGCCACTGGGAATATGAGTTTGATATTTAGAACTGATTACAAAAGTATGAAGTTTGAGAAAATGTTTCATTAGATGAGTCTTTCTGAAAATAAAGGTTTTCCCTACTTAGGACCATAGATCACAAGCTTAAAGAGCAGACGATAGAGCATGAAATAGAAGCTGAAAGCTGGATGAAAGTTTATGAAATCAAATCTCAAGACTAAACAATTAGGGATTAGGCAACAGGTATTCGCATCCTTGCTGTATGGCAAAACTAGAAATAAAGTTCTTCCCATCACATAAACACCCTCCATCACAAAGTCCTTTGAGTGACTTCCAAGCAATAGAATTTTTCCAAATCATTCCAGTCCTGGCACAGGAGAAATCCACTTTAGATTTAGATTTAGATTTCTGAAGTCATTTAGAAATGACTTTAGATTTCACAGTTCAAGTAGCTTGAGCTTTACCCTTTTTGAATGTGTTATCCAGTTGGATATTACTGCATGACTCATATTTTTGTGAGCTAAAATGTGGACAAGGTGCTTGGTAAGGTGCAATCAACTGTTTAACTCAATATTTGTTTCTTGAAGCAGATCCAGGGTGGTATTCAGCAGGTTCTGGCCAGCTCTGGAGAACCAGAAGTGGAAAATTTTATTAGTTTGGAGAACCAACAAATACCACCTCTGACTGGCCCCGCCCCCATCTATTCTCTGCCTCCCAAGTCCCAGCTGATTGGCTGGGTATTCTTTTGTTGCCCTGCACAGGAGAATGGATCTGGAAAGCAGGTTAGTGGGGTGGGGAGGAAATGAGGATTTTGCAGTATATCCTTCCCCTGCCATGCCCACCAAGCCACACCCATCAAGCCATGCCCACAGAACTGGTAGTACAAAATTTTGAATCCCACCACTGGGCAGATAGTATCTAATAGTGAGAGAGGGACCAGGAAGTCAAAAAATCTACTATTAATAGGAAGCCGTTCACATTAATTGCACCCTCTTACAAACCTGCCAGAATTTTAAGATTTACAAATAATATTTTGTTCAAAAACACCCCTGAGGACAGAGGTTCATCTATTTAGCACATTCCTTGATCATGAATTGACCCTATTTTCTCACCATTTTGAAAATCTGTAAAGTTGTAGCTTTGTCTTCTCATTTTTCCTTGCTAATTGTTCAATACTAAAGTCTCAATAGGTTGCTACACTAAGTATCGTCTAACATGTTAGCACTTGGAGGAAAAACCACAGGGGAGTGACAACTCTGCAGAAGAAAGCCCTTGCAAACCACTTGGGGCTACTACCAAGATGCACCCATGCAATTATTAGGAAACCTGCTTGACTGAAGACTTTTAGTACTAATAATATTTAGTGTGCATTTCAAAAATGTCAACTGAGCAGAAAATGTGGGGATATAAACAAAGCATAACATTTTTTTCTCTTAATGTGGGGAAACGTCTTTGAGTTAAAAATTTTTTTTAACAACATTGCATGACAAGCACACATCCTCTTATTGTGTTAGCTATTCAAATAATAGTTCCTTGTCATGGTACTCCGATATGTAACAATGTCCTGCAGGTAAGTAGATAAACTTAGATAATAGGGCTATGCATACTTTGAGAATAGTTTTGAGGAAGTGTTTCAGATCTCAGGCGAGCACAGCACTTTCTTCTATTCAGTGAAGCACTCCTGCCTCTGAAAAAAGATGTTGCTTTTAAAAATTCTTTAATTATACCAGCCTCTCTCTCTCTCTTTTTTTTCCCCCCAGCTTGCATAGAGGGGCCTGAATCAGCTTGCACAGAGGGGCCTGGGATGCTGCCTGCGTAACAACTGGTTCGCTAATTGTGCACTTCACACACGCTTTGTGAGCTCTGCGTGTGTGTGAACAGCTTTCAAAATTACTTACCTTCAATGTTACTTCAGGGAAGTAACACAGCTGAGGTGCAGCAATCCACTCTGCTACATGAATCAGCTGAGCAGATATTGAATGACCTAAGCACCAAAGCTCACTGCAACAGTATTGCCAAAAAGGCTTTAAGAGTTGTAAATCTAATTTTACGAAGCTTCTCCTCTGGTAATACTGATTTGCAAACTCGGGCATTCAAAACCTTTCCTAGACCAATACTTGAATACAGCTCTGCTGTCTGGAATCCGCACTGTATATCAGACATAAATACAATTAAGCAAGTGCAGAAGTATTTTACCAGAAGAGTACTACATTCTACTATTCTCAACAGAATACCCTACAGCACCAGACTTGAGATTCCAGGCTTAGACAACCTTGAACTATGCCGGCTAAGATTGGACTTAAGCATAGTACATAAAATCATATGTTACA
>BHFT01050219.1:0-23765 GCA_004320025.1 Laticauda laticaudata | reverse complement strand
TATCCAATCATCAGCAAAAGTTGTGAATATGCAACCTCATTGTGGGCATCTCAGGGTGATGATTGAGGCCTCCTGTCCGTTTGACCTGCAGTACTTTTGATTAACGGGTTTTCAGTTGCGCAGAGAAAAGAAAAGCTAAGCGAGAAATAGAACACCTAACTCTATTGTATGCTCCCCCCCCCCATTTACACAACAGAAGAATGTAAACCTCCAGCTCACTTCCCAGACTTATCCCTACCTCCCCTTCCCCCCGTTACTTATGGCAGCCGAAAGATGCAAAGCGATAGTAGAAGATCTTGAAGGCTGACACTATGTTTCCAGTTTGAATAGCCACTTTAATAATGTGGGTTGGGGCTCAGGGCTAGTATTTAAATGATTTTGAATCTTTTGCTGCAAATACTCTAGGAGAAATGTAAGTAGCATAGGGAAAATTTATTTTACATCAGGGAATCTGCAACGCTGCTAGATTATGAATCCCAAGAAATTTAAGAAATAAATGAAGCATTTGCATGTTCTATCTTACCTTTTTGTTCTATGACAATCCATATTAATGAGGCAGACAATCAAATGTTGTCTAGAATGACTTTTCTGCATTCAGACATGCCATCTGTGCATGTAGCCAATCTGCTTTCTAAGCAATTGAATTCGGATATCATGGACATAATTGTAATATAATGTGTGAATTATTTGGGGCAATGAGGAAAAGAGATGCTTCCTAAGAAACAACTAAGAAAAGGGGGATTCCCCAAAGGCTTAACAGTCAGAGAAAGAAAGTTAGGAAGGACTCCCCCAATTGATCAGAAGGTTAAAAGTAATGGTAGGAGATATGTACCTTCAGACTTTCAAGATTATGCTATATAATATTAAGATCAAGCTTTTTAGTAAAGTAGAATTAGTACATCTAATTATGATTTCTGTCTAGTTTGTTGGAAGGGATATCACTGATATATGGTGTCATCTCTTAACCATGACATCTCTCCTCTCTTTTTACATTGTCATTCTGACCTAAGAACAGTTTAGAATTCCTGATGGCTTCTCAAATGAGTTCTATTTTTAAAATAGGAGTATATGACTTCCTGATGGGGCCATTCTACCTGACCTCTGATAGCCGAAGAAGGGGTCAGTCTACACTTAGCTTTACAAAAGGAAGTCACTAACAAATGAAACAGACTGTACTAAGTGTTTAATATATTTGATTGTTAGAACTAAGTGGTACTAAAGTAGTTAATGGTAGTAGTTAATATATTTGATTATGGCAGTGGTTAATATATTTAATCGACCATTAGAGAGATACAGTTTCTACTCTATCTGCAGGCACAGAAGTTCACTTGATGACTTTTAGTCTAACCTAACTAACATGGATGTTCCATAAAAATATAAAATGATGGAACACTATCTGTCAAACCTGCCTCAGCTTGAGTCTCTAAGTAAAAACAACCCTTAAGACCATAGGGTTGAGAAAGGTATAGTTTACAAGAAGCCAAGTGAAAGTCAGTAGTGCAAAGCCAGAACTGATTTTTGTGTGCCAAAACCTCAAATGAAAACTTTTCCCCCATAGGCATTTCCTCTAGTCCCTATTTCTCCAATCAATTTTGAAAATGTTTTTGAAATGGCCACTCTGATTGTAGGCTGGCTTGCAACTATATTCTTCTCATTGCAAAGCGACCTTGAAAATCCATTTCAAGCAGGCACTTTCACTGCCTTATTTTCCTCCTCCTCCTCTCCCTGTCCCTCCCCCAGTGTTCATGACAGACTGGTACTGAAACAATTGCAGAACGAAGCCATGAGGTGGCCATTCTGACATTATGTTTATACCTTAATTCCCTGAACAAAGAGGATATATACATGTGCATGTTTGTGCTATAGAAAGGATACATAAAACAATAAGTTTTAATACTTATTTATTTAATACTTACATCCTGGATACTTTAATATCCAGGACCTTCTTCATGCACCCTAAAATTATTTAGGGTGAGAGCCATATGATGAGTCAACCATAAGAGCCATATGATGAGTCAATTACCTGGTGATGAGTGGGGGAGCGAGGGAGGGACTGTGAGGCTGTCTGGATTGAAAATAAAGATTGTGTGATCATAGCAGCAGCAACCCAGCAGTATGCCAGCAACCAGTAGCATTGAAAGAGTGACATTTTCCATATTTCATTCCCTCAGGAGTCATGGAATCTGATTTTGGACACATTCTATAAGCTAGCACCTTTGAGGTACCTTGGTTCAAAAAATGCTGCCATATCAGTTTTAGTAGTATATAGATTTTGAAACTGGGAGAGGCTCAACACAAGTGTGTCTCTCTTGCTTGGTTATACACTTACATCCCTTTACAGCACTTTTATAGGAATTTTAAACACATTTCTTGTGGATGGGTAATCCTGAAACTCCACAATGGAAAAAGAGAGAGAAAATTAGAAAAGAATGGCAGAAGGAACATCTTCATGGACTTTAGGTTCAGGATACCAAGCTATGAGCAGTAATTAAGGACAGTGCTAGACATAATGATTCACAGCATTGGACACTTCAAATTTGAGAAGTGCTAAGAAATTCAAATAATGTATGTTTTTAGCCAGATAAAGGTCACTGTTAATTGAAGATTTTTTAAACTGGCAGGGAAGGATCAATTAATGTTGAGAAAACATTAAAGTAACAATGGAAAATGAAATGGGAAAGTCAAGGGAAGAAGAGCAAGAACAAAAGAAATATAGAGGTAGACTTGTCATTTTATAAAACAGAAATTGGCTATGAATAAATACAGTACTTTAAGTAATACAAGAAGAAAAGGTGAAAATAAAACAAAGGAAAATTAGAAGAAGGTTGTCTTCCTAAAGCTAGAATAGCAGAATTAAATGTAGCCAAGTGAAAAGATACAGAAATGTAAATTTTAAAAAGGATCCACAAAAGAGAAGATGTGGAAATTGGTCACCCAAAGCATGTGAGCCGTTATTGATTCAAAGCTTTGTAAGCAGATGCCAGAACTTCAAACTAAACTCATGAACAAACTAAAACTTAGGGATTTTGAAGAATCAAAATAATATGTTCAAAGTACCAAGTACCAATTGACAACTGATAACAGATAATCAGAGTTGGAAGGGACCTTGTAGGTCATCTAGTCCAACCACCCACCCAAGCGGGAGACCCTATACCATTTCTGACAAATGGCACTCCAATCTCTTCTTGAAAGTCTCAAGTGATGGCGCTCCCACAACTTCTGAGGGCAAGCTATTCCATTGGTTGATTGTTCTGTCAGAAAGTTTCTCCTTATTTCCAGGTTAAATCTCTCCCTGTTCAGTTATTATTATTCCTTGTCTGGACTACAGGCATTTTCGAAAACAGCTTGACTCCTTCCTCTCTGTGGCAGCCCCTCAGATATTGGAAGACTGCTATCATGTCTCTCCTGGTTCTTCTCTTTACTAGACTAGCCAAGCCTGTAACCGTTCTTCATTATGTTTTAGTCTCCAGTCCCCTAATCATCCTGGTTGCTCTTCTCTGTATTCTTTCTAGAGTCTCAATATATTTTTTGTAATGTGGTGAACAAAACTGGATGTAGTACTCTAGGTGTAGTCTTACTAAGGCTGGTATTAGTACCTCCTTGGTCTATGAGTTAACAACAATTTTGAAGGCCTTAAAGAAGAACACATAGCTATAGTACAATGTGCATTGCTCCTAATAGATATGATTACTCTGCTCTGACAATAAGCTGATTGCTCTAATTGAAAACATTTCATCACTTTGTTTTTTACTAGTGAAGTAATAAAGTGTATTTCAAGTGGAATTCAACTCCTAGTAATTTGACAGACATAGAGACTCGGTTTTCTTCATAAAGATATAGAGATGGTTGTTACCTTCTTGGATGTTAGATTTCATAATCTCACTCAATCCTCTCTGAAAGTCTTTGATCCATGCCTCATTCTTCTCAGCTTAAGTTTCCAAAATCAGGTAAGGCCACTCATATTCTCCCATTTCATTTTTATATGGGAAATCAAATTTTATTTTACCAAGGAACCAGAGGACTCTTGGCACATATCTCTAACACTTGTGGGCCTCTTTTAACAATTAAAATGTTTAATTAATTTAACCATTTGAATGAATGTGCAGTAATTTAGGAGAACTGTAATTTATTCTCCAGTAGCATTTGATGCTTTCTCTCTGTGGGGAAACCCACCTTCATTCCTAGTACTCCAAAGTACTAACTGCATCCCAAAAGACTATAGACATTCTGAATACACATTTTTTTTCAGACATAGACTTCTGTACTCAAGCCAAAGTTACAGCCATCCAATCCCTCCCTCTCAGTCAATCCATTCGACCTTCAGAAAAAGATGTTAATTTGTTTTTTGGGATGCTACATACACAGTTCAGAAAAAGAAAAAAAAAAGACGGAAGGAAATGGAATGAGATGAGATGAAAGAGCAAAGTGAGAATTCTCAACCATATCATAGGCTATTTAGATCTGGTTAAATAAGCTTAGATTAATTCCAAATAACTTGGACTTCATTTATCTTAACTTGTTAATTTGGATTGGACCATATTTCCCCTGAAGGAGTTAGTTTGTGATTCCTGGTTAGTTTCTTGGATTCCTGGTTGCTGTTTAAAGAGGAAGTGGAAGTCTTTTGTCAGCATTAGGGAAGTTGCAACTCTGTACCAGGATGCCTTAAAGGTAGTCATCTTTATTCTAATCATTGCCTGGGCTAAGGTAATGTAATAAATATTCTACTGCCTTTACAGACAAGCAGAAAACTGAAAATGAAACAAAATTCAAATATTAGATATCTGATAGGATAATCCTGAAATTTAAAGAACATCTATCTTAAAGTGGCTGCATCAGTTGCTAATAGCTGGTGGATCCAATTCAAAGTGTTGCTTATTTCTCTTAGCCCTTTCTCTTAGCCCTTTTAGTTTACCTTGACAAACTGGCTGTATATCACATGTATTTTTACTCCTCTCTCTACCCCTTTCTTTAAAAGAAAAAGCCATTGCAGCATTGTATAGACAGGAAGAAAAGTGACAGATTGGTTGTTTGCAAGTATAATTATTAGTGAAAAGTGATTTTACCAAGTATATATCCTCTGAAGTACAACCATAGATCAGTATATGGATATATTTAGTATATTCAATTTAATAGCTCTATTTCAGGAAAAAGTAGTTAAGGTTCTTCCTCTATGTTCAGCTCTCTATTCAATATTTCTGATGAGAAGCATGGTAAACTGATGTTCCTAGAATAGAGGGACAATGTTGCAAATGAAAACAGCACTTCAGTTATCAATTCAGGCTGCTGAAACCTCTCTAGAGAAAGGAGAGTTCTCAAGTTTAATTGTACTTTTGTGGTCAGCTTGCAATCAACTGAAAGTCACAGGATATCACTATGTTTGTAGCCATTAATGTGTTTATATGGAGTCTAGATTCAAGCAAGGTTTATTTCTTAATCACATTGGATATTATTATTATTATCATTATTATTATTACTAGTACTACTACTCTAACAGATCCATAACTAATGGGTTGAAAGTTTGCTACCAGCCATTCCAAACCTTTCTACTTTCCTATATTTCTAATATAGTGCTACCTCAATCAGTTTAACTTCATAAAATAGGAATCTGCTCTGAAATATCAGAATGGATTCTTGCAACAAACTAAACATAGATGGAAGATAAATACATGTGGAAGATAGAAATTCAGTTTGACCAAGAAGGTGAATACACTGAAAGGAAGCTGATGGATTGCCTAATAAAAGGGTACTATGCATGAGAGGCTTCACCATTGGTTTTGGAACAGATGAAAGCAAACTGGCTTTTACAATGTATGAATGAACCCAAATATTTTATCACCTAATATTTTTGTTAAGATATGACAAATGTATTATAGAGTACTGTTCAGAAATTCTGTGCTGAGTTCTTATATTCAATTTTTGATATGATTAATTCTGTACAAGAAGGATATGCCAGCTAATTCCCATGTAGGAAAGGGTTAATCATTTTAAAGACATCACCAGAAGAAAAATGTAGAACATAAACTATTAGAGTTTTACACCTTTCAAAAATGATTTGAAAGAAATTCTTCAGACACCCTACAAGCATTGAATCTCTCTGCTGTTTGTTAAAGAAAAAAATAAGACAGCACAGTTTTGCATAGCCTTGATAACTATGTCAGAAAGAAAACTAATTCATAAATTTATGGATAAGTATCATGATTTTCCTGAGAGAATTATCATAAAGCAATGTCATTGTGTACAAAACTGTGTGGATACTAACTTGGAAAAAAAAGTAGCAGCAAATGGTAGCTGTGCAAATTAGTATTTAATAAATGTAACTTCTTTGGTTATATGTGAAGAAATGCATATTTTAAAACAAATATGCATCTCAGAAATGGCATAATCACTAAGATTAATATAAGACTATTTTCCAAAGCAGTCAGATTATTTACAAATATATATAACAGCAGTAACAACAAATGTGTTAGGAAATATTTGTTCAGAAACATAGAATAGTTTAAACTCTGTACAGTTTAAACCCATACAGTTCAAGATAAAACTTTTGAAATGTTGTCCCAATAACTGTAAAGTAGCAGTTACATGACAACAGAACTGGAAAATGGGATGGGTACATTTTATATTCCCCAAGCCAAACTATTCATTTTTTTAATCATGCCATTCCTTTAGTCTTATAATTTTACTGAGTTTGAATTGCTTTCTTATTATTAGCTACACTGATATTTAGGTAGAGAGGAAAATACTAAGTTTTTAAAATAATCATTATTGACCCCTTCTTTTTTAACTTATCGATAATAACCAGCTGAAGAAACATCCAGCAAAAAAAAAACCACACACACAGGCACAAGTTATAAAGTTAATTGTAAGAGTTCTACAATACGTAGTGATTCTGAAAAATGCAGGCAAGAAGCCCTTTTCAAGGTGCCTTATCCACTGCAGCTTGTAGAAGTCAAATATGTCCTCCAATAGAATACCAAACTAGACCCAACTTGACAATGGAAGCGGGAGAGAACATAATAAGGTTCAATCATTCAGAAATATTACACTGCATGTCAGTGAAGAATGGTCTCCCAAAGGACTGAGATAGTACAGCAAAATTGCTTGCACAAAGAAAGCAGTTATTCATAGCCAGCCAGCTGAGAGTGGGAGATTAAAAAACAATCTCATTGAAAGAAGCTAATTAGAGACCAAATGGAAGATTTTATAAGTGACAGGAACCCAGTCACAAAGATTATACCCAGGAACTGATTCCAAAGATCTTCAGATTAAAAGGCTTGAACGTGCCAGTCTTCAATCCAATATTCAAAGGTGTTCATTAAGGATTGATTTCTCAAATAGTGTGTCCTGTTTTTATGGCATGACTGAAACAAATTCCATATTACCTTTATTCTTTATATTAATAATAGTTTTTACTACTTGTAAATGGAACAATTGCAGCTTTGTATAGTTTCACTCTAATAAAAAGTAAAATAATTTTTTTAAAAAACATAAAGCAGTTCAATTGAACATCTGTGGACTGAGTTAATATCAAGCATCAACATCTATGAAGCTAAAGTGCCACCTTGTGGATAATGCTTAAATGCATAAAGAGCTATTTAAATTATGTATACACAAATATACACAAATATACACAAATATATATGTTTACACATATTGTATGTGTAGGATGGATGGATGATGGATGGAAGATAGATGGTAGGTAGGTAGGTAGTCTCTCTTATACATATATACATACATACTGTAATTTCATATATCTAATGCCATGCACAAGCTTGAGAGATGATAAGCACTAGATCCCACTGTGAACAGTGAGAGCTGAAATGAGGCTTAGACCTCCTTTGATTGTCTTTTGTGATGGAATTAAAATGGTCAAAGCTATCCACCTGGATGGGCTCAGCATTTTTATAAGTGACATTGCTGGATCATCTAATGCAGAACACAGGAGTGTCACAGAAAATGTCACTAAATTGTATTGTGAGGAAAATTAAATGCTGGTGAGTCCAGGGGTGGGATTCAATTTTTTTAACAACCAGTTCTATGAGCGTGGCTTAGTTGGTGGGTGTGGCTTGGTGGTCATTTGACTGGGTGGACATGGCTTGATGGTCATGTTATTGGCTGGGTGTGGTCAACTCAATATCACTCACATCGAGGCACCATCTTCTTGCCTGGCCTCTCATGATTGTGGGGATGCTGCAACAGTCGTAAGTGTAAAAAAAGATCATAAGTCATTTTTTTCAGTGCCATTGTAACTTTGAATGGTCACTCCACACAAGCAAAGTACTAGCAAAGGAGGNAGACAGGAAGTCTAGTCCTGCCAAGAATGTAATAAGGGTTAATGGAGAGGCAGTTTCTGTAAGCAACACCAGAATGCTTCTTTCCTGCCTTCCTTACAGGATTAGGCCAGTAATTTCTTCTAACAACCAGTTCTCCGAACTGCTTAGAATAGTAACAACTGGTTTTAGCAAATAGATGCAAACTGGTAGAATCTCACCCCAGACGAGACCATCTACATGCTGGAGCAATCATCTATATAGGTCAGAAATTGTGGGAAGAAGATGGGATGGGAGAAGAATTTGTTCAATATTAAAAGTGGCAATACAGTTCAGAAGCGACAGTTATAGGAAGAAGAAATTCTAACTATATTAACTCACCATAACTCTGGCTGGAAATTTACTCTTATTGTCCAAATTCATTGTCAAGTCCCTATAATTGGCACATCAAGAAAGCAATAAGATGGACTTTCAGAAGTTACCTTTAATACTAGTCTGTTTTAAAAATAAAAAGTTGAAACTATAAAAAAATCCCAATTAGGGTTACAGTGTATTATATAAGATGGTAACTTTCTATTTATTTTTTTTTTTGACAAATCAGTAGGTTTTTTTTCTTCTTCCTTGGAACCTCTTTTCTTATTCAAAAGGATGAGTGTGGAAAATCCCTTTGTTCAGCCTAAAAGGAACATTAGGATTCATCCAAATTACTCAACTGGCCCATCCTTTACCACTTTTTTCATTTCTTTCTTTTTCTTCCCCATTTCTTGCAAGTAGGACTAGTTGAATTTGTAATATTATTTTACCTCAGAGCAGAAATGTCCTATAAAAGGAAAACTGGAATAAATTGGGGCAGTTTTAGAAAGAGCTGCTATCTTTAAGCTTTCTCAATCATTCAGCTCTCCAGCTTTTTATTTATCACTGAGATAAATTCTTTTAAATAATCTGAAGCAAGATTCCTCTCCTCCAGACATTGTATGTCTTCAGTTGAGCAGATGTCTGTGAAAGTACTCCATTAAATTGGGCTTGCAATTACAGTCCCAAATATATTTGCTTTACAGAATTTCAGAATGTCTTCTTAAACATTAAATGAGCATTGGGTTGTTCTTTTTCAAGAGGTAATTGGATTTTCTTGTTTTTCTCTGAGGACATTTCACTTCTCACCCAAGAAGCTTTTTCAGATCTGACTGGATGGTGAGCAGGGTTGGGATTCAACTGGTATTACAACCAGTTCAGTACTTAACATTTTATATGCTCATGCAAACTGTTGAGAGAGAAATATGGGCAGAGGACTGCTGGGTTGAAAGAGTGGTCAAAGATGTCATCTATGTCAAAACTGAAACTCTCTCCACAGATGAGGAGGGATACAACATCATCTATTTAAAGCCTACAATACAGTCTTTTCAAGAAAGCTCCACACCCATTTGCACTACTCAGTTGATCCTGATGACACAGATAAACCTCCAAGTAGCCTAAATGACTCTATAATGAATGCAAATGACCATCTCTCTGCAAGGAGTATAAATCCTTCCATACCCCACCAACCAGTCAGAACTGAAGAAACTTATTTTTGCTTGGATGAAAGCAAAACATCTTCAAAGAAAAGCAAGCAAGTACAGTTGCCTCTTGAAAAGTACCTTTGGGACAACTATGACCTGGATGACTGAGAATATCCATAGTCATAGCATTGGGTTCTTGAAAAAGCTCTTCTGAACTGGGTTTTCAAGCCTAGTAGACCTAGTTGGTTTCATTCAAATCTATGGATCCAGAATTGAACAAATGAGCATTGTATCAAAGTCCTTCTATTGAGATGGTCTTGGTTCATAGCTTCAAGATTCAGAAAACAAGCAAACCCATTAAGCAGATCCAGTCAAAGAACAACAATCAACTATTCACAGGGACACCTGATCTTTCCTCTCCTTTACATATTGGTGGATTGATCTTTAAGGTCCAAAATGGTGTATCAGGAAGCCCAACATAGCAAATGAAAAAAGTTTTGTTTCTCCCTGCCTCTCTCTACCTTTAGTACAGAATGTGTCACTTTTTTATTTCCTGTTACAAATGCAAGGAATGCAAAAGTTGCTTCTATTTAGAGTGTGTGTGTGTGTGTGTGTGTGTGTGTGTGTCTGCATCAGTGGTGGGATTCCATTTTTTTTTTGCTACTGCGTTTCTGTGGGCATTGGCTTGGTGGGCATGGCAGGGGAGGGTATTGTAAAATCTCCAGTCAAAGTGGTTTATTTCTGGTCTCTGAACTACAAGGGCTATCCACAAAATAGATTACATTTTGCGATAGAAAAACAAAGTGTAGGAATTTTTTTTTTATTATATACACTTGAAAGTGACACTTAAATACAACTTTTCAACATATTCACTGAACAAATTGAGGCACTTATCATAGCAGTGAACAAAGCTTTGTAATTCTATTGTCATAAAATTCAGCCGCCTGAGATGTGAGCCAGTCAGTCACGCCTGCCCGCAGTTCTCGTCGTCGGTCAAAGCATTGTGTTTCCAAGCCAAGTCTTCATCCTCGGGAAAAAAGTTGGTAGTCGCTTTGGTGCAAGATCAGGGCTATAGGGGATGAGGAAAAAATCTCCCACTTGAAAGCATTCAGGACTTCTTGAGTGCAATTTGCTGTGTGTGGTCGGCATTGTCATGCAAAACTAAATTTTTGAGCTTAACTTTCCTCTATCGCTTGTTCTGAACTGCTTTTCTTAGTTTTTGCAACATTTCACAAATACCTCACAGAAGTTTATTGTTTTGCACCATGTTCCAGAAAATTGAAAAGAAGAATACCTTGCCTATCCCCAAAAAACAGTCGCCATAATCTTTCTTGCAGAGAACGTTTGCAAACATTTTCTTGGTTTTGGGTGGGATTTTGTGTGCAATTTGGTCTCGCTGTTCACATGTTTGATCCCAAGTCTCGTCTCCAGTTATCAATTCGATCAAGAAATGAATCTCCATCCTTGTCCTAAGAGTACAGACAATGTCAATGATGTGGCCATATGCTGGACTCTTTGTGTTTTCTTGTTCAGGATTTTTCGCACCCATCTTGCAACAAATTTGTGGTAGCCTAGCTTTTGTGTAACAATTTCATGCAACAAACTGCATGAAATTTGTGGATGAAAAACTAAGCGAAAAATTCCTTACTGGTGAAATGGCATTTTTACAAATCTTGTCATGACTTTCGTGACCAGTTCAATCAGTCACAATGCTCAGACGTCCACTCTGGCTGTTCATCATGAATGTTAGTTCATCCATTTTTAAACTTAATGCACCATTTGCGCGACTCCACCTTCAGTGATGCGGTCTGTCCCAATATACTTCACCACAGTTGCCAAAAAAATTTCAATCGGTTTATGGTTTTTTGCCAACAAAAACCTTATCACTAATCGCACCTCACAACTCATGGATTTTCAATTGTCAGCACACGATTTTTCACACATTTCAAACGTTTGCTGTGAAATAACAGGCAATGATACAAACCTCCCACTAGCACGACTAGATGCAGACTAAGCAGCGGATGCACAGACCAAAGATGGCCATGCTAGCTCTGCCCCTTCTTGCTACAGATGAAAACATAATCTATTTTGTGGATAGCCCTCGTACTCAGAATTTCCACTACCAGTTCTCCAGAATTGGTAAGAACCTGCTGAATACCACGTCTGGTGTGCATACACCATATGTTTGTGAACACTAAATCTTGTTAGCTTAGTCAGAAAGTTTCAAAATTCTGGCTGCAGCCGAAAATCTCAATTTTTCTCTTCTTGCCTTCTCTTTCTAACACTCAACTATTTCTTGAATGCCTCCATTTTCCTAGTTATTGTCTTCATCTTTCACTCATTGAATGCAATGCTGTACTAATTTCCCACAGACTATTAGTTGCTCTTCTTTTTGTGCCTTTTATGCCTCAAATATTCTTTGAGTTGAATTAAAGATATAATCAATCGATCTTCTAAACTGTATCACCATTGCATATGATTTGATTAAAACCACTGTTGATTAGCCTCAAATATCATTCAATAAATTCTATTGACAGGTTATTACAGTTTCATTACTAGACTTAGGGGATATAAATACCTATTAATTATCTACGGTATAGTGTTGAGCTCCCAAAAGAACTGGCACCGTGTGAGATATTGTCAGCTTCCGATGTAATGTGAGGGAAGAAAAACCCCAAAACGCAGTTCTGAATTGTAATTTTTTATCTCCCTCACAAACACTGGCACGAACTGACATCCATCATTGGAAATTCAAAGTCAGAACTAACCATCCAATAACTGTCCCACTATTTTAAATTGTTCCCTAGCGCCCGCCTATCCACCCACGCATGCACTTCCATAAGGTGAATCAGGGAGGCCACCAGAGTTCCATCACCAGTAAAACTCAGTGTACAAGCATCCGCTTTTTTTTCAGCCATGTGGTCACCCAACAGCTCTTCAGTGTTGATGTATCAGGTCTGGTGTAGACTTGACGGTCCTGTGGGTTTAGGTCACAGTGTTCCTACTGTTCTCGGGTTCCCATGGAAAAGACAATCCCAGCTTCTTTGTTCCCCACCAGAATGGCAGCCCTGGACCACCAGGCACACCAGGACTGACAGTTGTCTATAATAGATATAGTGGGATAAGTTAAAAACTAAATTTAATGTAATGTACAGTACACTGATATCCAGTACAGTGAATATTTCTTAGCTTTACTTTTACCAAGTCCCCTATTTGCAACTTCAGTTGCCTGGCTACAAGGCAAATAGCTAAGATCTTTTACTGAGTCAGTCATCTGTTGATTACTATAAGGTATATTATTTGTTGTTGTTTGGCTGTGCATACCCATTGGAGCTCTTTTGACCACATCGAAACACTAATAATAAATACCACTGAATATGCAAAATCTAAAAAACTTTCTCTCCATTCTAGACATGTAAGAATTTTCAAAAACAGATTATGGTCATCAGAATTAATCATATCCATCACTCTCAGTTCAATGTCTGCACCAGGAGCAAAACATGGTAACATTTTAGAGCTAAGCCAATGATGCAGAAAATTAGCAAAGTCTTCTTCAGAATCTTTTTATGTACTTCTGAAATAAAAATGGCTCCCCCCAAAAAATTTTTTAAAGGAAATGAAGGATAAAGAACATTCAGGTGCATAAATAAGAGAGCTTGGGTAGTCCCAGAAGTAGCCATAAGAAGGTAAAAAATATCAAGATGGAAGACAAAAAAGGTGTGTTGCAAATATGACCCACATAAAAAAGACTGGATTTTGATTAAATAGTTATGGCCATCATTTTGATTTTTTCTTTAGCTCTCTCTGAAAACTTCCCTGGGTAGTCCCTTCATCTACTTTGAAAAATAATAACAATCATTTCTACCAATCCATCAATGGAGAAAGTATGGGGAGCCAGTGAACAACTGACAAAGAAGAAATAGTGCATCTAGGTGCAGCTATGTGACAACCCAAATAAATACAAGAATGCAGTTTGGATAAAGGAAGTGGATAAAAAAATTTAACCTGAAATCAAAGAACTTGAAATAATAGCAGAAATGTTAGAGAAAGAGGCAAGGGAAATTAAGGATTGGTCAGCCCCAAGTGAAGATGAACTGCATGTTTTTTTGATTGAAACATCTAACTAGTCTTCACCCATTCATTGTCAAGGAGTTTAACTTGCAAGGAGGTAAAATTGAAGAAAGGCCAATATCTGCCAAAGAAAATCCACCTGTTAATGGAAGACCCAGCAAAAGGGTCATGCAACTAAGATCAATTACCTGGTTAGCAACAACTTTCAAATATGGTAGCTGATGTAGACCAATAGCCTCTAATTGAAAACAAGTTCTTTCCATTTGAAGAGAACAGCAGAAGAACAAACAAGCAAACAGCAGAAGAACAAATGATCAGTTCCATATTGGCAAGATGATTCTAGAAACCTGCAAGAGAAGGAAGAGCCACAGAATGTAACATGGATTGACTACAAGAAGGCATTTGACTCCCTGCCACATGATTGGATAATCAAGTGCCTAGAAATAACAGGAGACAGGAGAAACATCAAAAGTTTTTTATCAAGACTGATAGCACAATGGAAGATACAATTTCTGATTAATAGTGATAAACCTGGGAGAAGTTAATATCAAGAGAGGAATCTTTCATGACTCTCACTATAAGCAATACTGTTTTTTATTGCAGTGGTTCCTCTGAAAATAATACTGGGAAAACTCAGGCTATCAAACATCAAAAACATCTACCAAGCTATTCCACTTTCTTTACCTGGACAATCAGAAGCTGTATGGAAAAATGCCATCTGAAATGGAATTGCTGCTCAATACTACTACTATATACAACCAAGACATTGTAATAAAGTTTCAATTGGATAATATACCACCCTTACCATCAAAAGGGGGAAAATAGTGAAAACTAAAGTAATTAAGTTGCCTATGGAAATAACATCTGACATCTGGATGAATATGAACACTACAAATTTCTAGGCATCCTGCAAGCTGACAATATCAAACACTGAAGTCAAGAAAAAAAAGTTAGAAGTGAATACATCAAAAAGAGTGAAGAAGATCTTAAAGTCCAAACTTGGGAGGAAATGCCATCAAGGCAATTAACACCTGGTCAATTCCAGTTATTAGTTATACAGCTGAAATAGTGGGATTAGACTCAAGCAGAACTAAAGACCCTAATATAAGAAGATTAGAAAAATAATAACAATGAATCAAACCCACCAGGCATCTGAAAAACAAACAAGGGTATTGGAAGAATATTTGAAAGATAGTGAAGAAGATACACTGAAACTAATATACCAGGAAGGCCTACTGCGTACAAGAAAAACCAAATTGGCCTAGAAGAAAGACTAAAGGAAGGATAGAAAACAAGGCAAGGCAAAGTATTACACAGCTAGTACTTTATTTTTAAAAAGCAGGCAAAGCAGATAATAACAAAACTTGGCAAGGAATTGGAAAATTGAATTAAGAGATAGAGAAGTTAATTCTGACTTCACAAAACCAAGACTTAAAAATATTAACATAGAAAGCCAGAATTGAGAAAGTAGCAACAGATAACAAATAGTTTCTCTGCAAACTAACTGAAGAAATAGTTCGATGCTGGAAGAAGAGTGTGCAATCTACAAACAATATAATTACAAAGTAGCAATAATGTTATATTGAAATATCTGCAAGAAATATTTACTTGCATTGTCCTGCAAGTAAGAACTGGTGAGACCTCAAAATATACCAAGTAATAGAAAATGAAGTAATATAGATTTCAAACAGACAAACCCATCTCTGCATACTTAACTATTGTCAAAAAGAAAGACAAAAAAAGTCTAGACAATGGATGTAACCATACCTTATGAATAGAAGAGAAAGAATTGGAGAAAAATTATATAATACAAAAACTTGCAAATAGCAGTAGAATAACAGGACCAAACAAAAGCAAAGATAGTACCAATAGTAATTAATGGCAATTCCGATTAATAGTAATCTCAAAACATCTGGATCACCATGTCAACACCATCAGCATTGACAAAATCAGCATTAGTCAATTGGAACAGCTAACATTCTGTGACAATATCTTTAACACCATCAAACAATATCTGCGTATCCCAAGCAGGGGTTGGATTGGATTCTACCAGTTCAGCATGGTTCAGCTGAACCAATAGCTTTGAAGATCATCTGGGAGTAAACTGGTTTGCTCCGATGATCAGTAGCTGGGCCTGTCCACCTGCCCACCAGCCTGGGGTCCATACTGACCTTTATTTCCTGTTTTTCAACCTCAGATGCATCATGCGGCACAGCAGATTGCAGTTCATCAGCTGCTGAAGGAACAGGGAGAGTGCAGGAGTTTAGGAGAAGGTCAGTAGGAAAGCCTATGTGCACACACAAAGCTCATGTTTGCCATGCATGTGTGCAAGGCGCACCTGCGTGCGCAAAGCACACCCACCAAGCCACACCCACTGAACCGGTGGTAAAACAGTTTGAATCCCACCACTGATACAAGGTCTTTGACTAAGACTCAATAGGTGGATAAAAATGCCAAATCTAGTCTAAGCATCAAGTAATCTGGGTACCCAGCCATATTACCTACTATAAGTACTATTCAATGCATCTGGCCAGAAAAAGAATCTTCAGAGATTCTATTTTCTCCAGGGAAGATGCCAATAACAGCAGGAATATCAACACAAGGCCTGAAGGCTGCAGCCAGCATGTGATGTGATCAGATCTGGCTTGTGGGGCCATCCTGAAAAATGTAAGGGACTGGCCCATGTGGCTTCAACCCAGTCTACCCATCGCAAAGAGGAAACATGGGGCCAGTGTAGCTTCAACCCAATCTACCCAGTGCAAAGAAGAAACATGCCAACAGTTTGGGAGTAGCGTCAAGTAGCCATGCTGACACAGTTGGCCACGTCCAGTGAGTGGCATCAAGCTGGCCATTCCCAACCAGTTGGCCCCACTGATCCAGATGGCCCCGCTATCCAGCCCCCTGAGGTCAACCACAGTCCTGATGTAGCCCTCAATGAAATTGAGTTTGACACCTCTGTCCTAAAGCAAGATTAATGCCCTAAATATTACCCAGTAATTTTTTTTCTACCAATGTGCCCAGAAGTAATATGAATTTGATTGCCTTCAGAGCCATCCTGACTGGCCATCATAATATTTCTCTTAAGAAGGAAAAAAAATCTCCATGGAGCTGAATTTCATTGCTTGGATTCAGTAGTTATTTCTTACAGCAGATCCCACAAGGGGTAGATAGTATAAATAATGAATAAAACAAAAATAAGAAAGATTGAGAGCCCTTAAGAGGATTCTTTCCAAATGTAAAAGCTGTTTACTCTTCAGAAATTTAACATAATGGTGTTCCTTGACAATATAGTTGTACAATGTCATTATAGTTTAGACCTTCAGTGATTCACAAAACAAACTGCTTGAAAACAGCATCCCAGCTGGGATTTTAATATTATCAGTCCAGGCATTTTTTAAACAAAGGCTGTCACTGCAGTGGCACAACTCACTTAACACTGCCAATGATTTGTGTCATTATGCTTTGTTCCTTATTGTCACTAGCCAGTATCCTTTGTAAGCTTTATTTTAACTTGTTTCTTTTATATATCAATATTATCTTTTTAGTAAAAGATAAAGATGCCTCCAAGCAAAGCTTAACGCCTAGTGACTTTATATAATTTTCTTTGCAACAACATGGAAGTATCTGATCTTTCGAAGTTTTTTCAAAATGAGCTGAATTGATAGACAAATTTGCCATAGATTCTTCATTCAAACTTTTCAAAAAGATTCATTCTTCCTTCGTTATAAATTTGAATACCTATCAAAGTAAATCTCTCACCAATTCAAATTAAATAATGCTATTACCAACCATCATGTTATACCTGTGTCATACAGTCTCCTAAAGATGAAATATCTTAAAGGAAGAAAAAGGTGGGAATGAGAAATAGAAAATGAGAAAACTTTTTGCCATCATTGGTGGACTTGTGTTAAAGCAAAGAAATACTGGAGTACAATTCATATTGTAATACAGGAGATTTTTTAAGTGAATATAAAGATTTTTACTGGAAAAACTTGAAAAACATGAAAAAAAAATCTGGAACTTTGCTGTTATGGAGAGTGGCAATTTATGCACACAAAAAATGAGGAAATTCTTTAATTTCCACAATGGATGAATGGCTGGAAAAATAATGGAACCAAATTAACTGCATTAATCAAAGAAAATAACAGCCAACTAGGTTTCAACTTGGAAACCATTTCTAGATTTTGTGCTTGAGATGGGGAAAAATGAAATTTTGACTTGGGCTTTGGTTTTATAGAAATAGCTAATACATATTAAGTATATAAAAGTTAAAAAGTTGAGGTTGTGATGTTATTATTGACTGTCTCAGGCAACACCATGATTGCTCCTTGAAAATGAGAGCAGTAGTCTCTTCCGGTCTACAGCAAGAAGGCATATTACTTATTCTCCACAACTATTTGTTTAAATTATTCCATGCACATAATAATTAAAGGGTAAAATACTTTGAACACCCTTACTTGCAATGTAAGTGGTTTTACTTTGTTTTTGTAGACCACTGGGAGCCACTTGGCTTATTAGAAGAAATACTTGCAATAAATAAATAATCACACAATAGAAGGATCACCCAGCAGGGACCAGTTTGCAGATGAGAGCTTTTAAGAAAAAAGTACTTGAATGTATTTAAAAATAACATGTCCCAGAGTGAATACAGTTTTTAAAAGGGTTTAAACATATTGCAGACAAAATAATAGGATTTTACTGAAGAACAAGACAATTAAAGCATGTTAATGGCAAATAGCAAATAAATTTAAATAAGCTTTTTTCTGGAATATGCAAAAACTTTCAAGGAAAGTGAGAATTCAGGGACAGAAATAGAAATAGGGGTGGAGGGGTCAACATGGATATGTGGTTTATTTTTCTATCTTTTTCTTTCTCTTCCTAGTTGGATAAAAGCCAGGGTTTTTATACTGTGTCTAGCCTTCACTCAGGGAAAAAGAATCACAAAAGGCTTCCCATATTGATTCACTTAAAATGTATTATTGTCTTCTTAAATCAAGGTGATCAGTACTGATGAGACTTGTAATCCAAGCAACCTTTCAACAAATGCCTACATTTGCATCATCATCTTCCTGCAATGAAGTTTATTTCTGTAGCCACCATAGGTACCAACTGACTAAAAGATCATGTTAACAAGAATGTAAGAGAAGCAGGATTTTTCACAATTCCATGTTTTCTCTTTTAGCTGATCAGGTGATATCAAATCTCTACAAGTAAAAACAATAAACATGTTCCATAATATGAACATCAATTTGCTACATTTTGTTGAGTAGATTAATACACAGAAGAGATCTCAACTCTGACTTGGATGATTTATGATGACTGGAATTCATGAAAAAAGGCTAACATGCTCATTTTTGCTTTCTTATCAATTGTAGTTTTTTTTTCAAAATACCACATGAAAAAAGCTTCTGATTGATTTCCAGTATTTGTAGGTAGTATAAGTTTTAATGTAACATATAACCTTTAATGTAACATATAACCTTTAATGTAACATATAACAACTTTATATCAGAGGACTTTCATTTTCAATATAAATGAGGTAGAAAGTTGAATATTTTCTGCCTTAACTGAATATGTATTTGGTTCCTTTTGACAAATCATTTTATTTTATCCATATAAGTATGTACAATTCTAATTATTTTAATTCTACATAATTTTGGAGTCAGCTCTAAATGATTAATAGAGCAGAAAATACAAAGAACCATTCTGGTCTCAGGCAATCTATGTTCAAGTTGTCAATTTTTATATATTTTGCCATAAACTCTTCAAACTGCCAGTGCAATGGGTTTCAAGTCAAAACAAATGGAGATTTTGAGATAAAAATGGCACAGAAATACAGTCTTTCTTCTGTGTAAACATTTATTAAACAGTGTTATAAAAGGCCCCATGTCATATAAAGCAGATTTCTCCAAATTAGAGTTTGGATAACTTGACACTCTGCTTGTTATAAATTTCTTCTGGTTTTCCCAGTGATTGGTCAATAGAATGAATTCTAATTCTTCTCCATGTTTTACCTTCTAAAATATCCACAATGTGAAGGAAAATGAAAAGGTGTTGATATCTCAACTACTATACTTAAATATTAGTTAAATGGAATATAAATTGGCAATAATAATTGACAGTATCAAGGTACCTCATTCTAAATTTGATACGTAATTGAGCCAGAAGCCTTTCTTTTTAATCAAACACAGAAGATTGCTGATTATAGTTGTTCAAGAAAAATGAAATCTCAATTTGCTACTACACTATTCTTTATTATGTTGCCAAACATTTTGGAGAAAAATACAAGTCATTTCATATTTATAGACAAACTATTTGAATAAAAACTAAGTTCTTACAATCAGTTGATATACTCAAGAGATGAGATTAAGATTGATAGATAAATAGACAGATTCTACTATGAAAATACATCCATATGCTGTAGTTTATCCTTTAATTTGATGAATGAAATGGAATTTATCCAATATTCAAATGCTAAATATCTGGACTATAATCAATCTCTATATTCAAAATAGAAAGGGTGGGATGATTTTGTCAAGGAACAAAATATGCTGAGCTATATGTTGATAGTATCATTACGCAGTACTGATAGAAAATTGCACCGATCCTTAGAATAAACTAATATTTATTCTGAGAATCATTGCACTGATGCTCAGAATAAACTAATATCACATACTGATCAGATCTGACTAGCTTGTCAAGGAAAAGACTAAGTTAAAACACCTATTTCTTTTTCCCATAATACTGTATTAAATTTTCTACACACAGAAAGGTACATTTAAAAAAAATGTTAAAATGGACAAACAAACAAAATATTATTGTCACTACAGTGTTAATGTGACACTACAATGATTGTAATATATGCTATTGTAAACACTCTGGTTATGATTGTCTAAAATAATTGTACCCAGATAACACACTGTTCGATTGAAATGGAATCTTTATATATTATACAAAACAAATAAAACTTTTTTTAAAAGATACATTTTAAGATAACTTTATTACAGGAACATCAAAATATGTGAAATTTTCATCCTAGAGGAATTTTTAACTACTTTATTTGCTGTTAGTCTGAAACTCCATCTGAGGCTGCTGTCTCAAATTTTCTTGGTAGTTCATATCCAGATTTTCTCCTGGCTTTAGACAAGATTTCACTGGTGCTTTACTATGTGATAATTGGTTGACTTGTCACATAGGGGCACAACTTGTAATTCAAGGCTAATCATTGGGAATCCTATTCTTTTAAGCAAGAGCTGTTGCTGTTATCGACTTTTTTTTAGCCTTGCTTTTCAACATGGATGGAGTCTGCCATTTGAGCAGTTTTGTGCTTGTACAGAACACACTTGCATTTTGACATCCCATGTGGAACTTGATCCAAAAACTCCATGAAGTCTGTAAACCTTCTCACATTGATTTCAAGAGGATGTGGATCATAAGTAGTCTCAGAAGGCTTCTGAAAAATCCTGCAATGGCATAGCTAGTCTATTGTGACAGTGGAAAGTCTTTATTCTTCAGCAGGTCAAGTATTCCATTTTATATAATACAGTACCAACAGGGAGAAAGATGCATGTGGTGATACTCTTCTCTTTTAGATACAAAGGCAGCTTAAAAGCAATCTATTTTCTTAAGCCCCCAATTCTTTCTCCCTTTCCTCCCCTCAGTATTTACTTCTGCTGCTTCAGACAATACAAGAATGAACAATATCACAACAGACATATTTCAGCTTCCATGTTACTCTAAGTCATAAGCACTGGCACTTACCTTGAGCATTTTCTACCTCCTTGGAAGATACACATAGATATAAGTTTTGAGCCAAAAATTAAGTGATGATCTTTAATAGGAAAATATCTGCTCCTAGCAGACATTGTTTGATTATTCCAAACCCCATTATATATTAATAATGCTAATCCCATTATTACTATTGTGAGAACAGGTGCTACGGCTAAGCTGCCTTACTTTTCCACCAAAATCTGTCAAAGCAAAACATGATGGTCTCTTTCATTCACTCTAAGTGACAGAGTGGCAGGTGGCATCAGCAAGGTGCCTAATGAAGGAAAATTTGGCTTGCCTTTAAAAGAAACGATAGTCATCACAGAAAGAAAATGCAGCAGCAGGAAAAAAACTTGGGAGGGGGGGACTTTGACAGGACACCTTTGCAATTGTCATCATTATCATCTTCATCATAATCTAATTTCTTACTGCCATGAAAAGCATTAGTGATAGACTATAAGAATTTATTTTCCTTCAGCTATCTTGACTAAAAGGGAGTACATGATGGGCAGCTGTCTAAAGGCAATGCTAAAAGAAAATTACCTGAAAGCAACTAAGCTGGTCATCAGGACTTAATCTCACTATTAACCAGTGCTAAATAGGTACATTCCAGTGGTAAGATTCAATTTTTTTTACAACCAGTTCTGTGGGCATGGCTTAAACAATCATGTTATTCTAATGATTTATTAGAACCTAAGACTAACCCTTGTAGTTCAGGGGTCTGTGGACCGGCACTGAGCCGCAGCATGCCAGAAACTCGGCTACACAAACAAGCAATGTCTCATCCACAGGATGTAGGCAGTATGTGAAACCATGCCCCCTTCAGTCCATTGAAAAATCTCCCTCTATATAACCAGTCCCTGGTGCCCAAAAAGTTGGGGATCGCTATTCTGGATCATGCACAGCATTTTATTTCTCATAATAGTCAATGCTCACAAATAGGAGATGAAGACATACCCTTCTCTAAACATTTTTCCATATAATACTATTTGGAATATCTCTCTCTCTCTCTCTCTCTCTCTCTCTCTCTCTCTCTCTCTCTCTCTCCCTCTCTCTCTCTCTCTCTTTCTCTCTCTCTCTCTCACACACACACATGCCCTCTATGGTTTAATACAAATGCCTCTTAAAGCTTCCCAAATTAGTGACAATATCATGTCTTGCAATAATGAAATCCACATTATTTCTTCTCCATATGCAAAATTGTTTCCTTTTATCTGTTTTAAATCTCCTTCCAGAATTTCATTAAATGACCTTTAACCTAATGCTTTGAAAATGGCAGAATATGTTTTTCATATCTGCTGTATCCATTACCTGTACTTGCTTTTATTGCTCAGGCATGTTTGCCTTCAGCTGCCTTTTCTCTAAGCTAGATAAAGCCCTCAAATCTAAACTTTTCTTCTAGAGAAGGTATATGGAAGCCCTGTGATCATTTTGCTTGCTCTTTTCTGTACATTCCATCAATCCAATTTTCAACTGTGTTAACCATAAGTGCACACAATACTTCAAAGATGGACTGAACATAGATTTTTACAATGCTGATATTTTTATTTGTATCACTTTTCTAATGATCTCTGGAAGTTACCAGTGTGAGGTTGTAAGGTCATCTGTATCATGAGATCAATAGTCAGATTATCTAATTGAACAAGACTTGTGAATGATATCCTTATGAAGAAAGGAACAGAAGAAGCATCTTCTAAAAAAAAAAAAGAACTAGAGGAAAACTGCCATTGCTAATCACAATTGCTGATGCCAGCTGCTTTAAGCCACTCTTCACAGAGATCACAGAATCCAACTAATGTCAACAAAACAAGCAGTTGAAACTGGAAAACTCATTCCAACTGCTCTGGATCCCACTATTAACCAATGTAAGAAATATTGCTAAGCTGAATTATAGTTCAACACCTATAGTTAGCACAGCTAATACAGCTGGTGTACAATGTGTGTCAATCAAGGGGTGCTAATAATAACTGTTCAGGCAGCCACATTTTGCACCAGTTGAAGATTCCAGATACTCTTCAAGGACAACTCTATGTAGGCATGAGAGACAGACCAGAAATAAAAGTTAAAATAAGCAAAAAAATAGTAAAAGAATACCTGTCTGATCTTGATGAAAACAAATCACTGGGGCCTGATGGATTACATCTCAGAGTTTTAAAGGAGC
>BHFT01050217.1:0-24311 GCA_004320025.1 Laticauda laticaudata | reverse complement strand
TTCTTCCCTGACTGACAAACCATGGTGTTCTTTCAAGATGTATGTGGCAGCATGTCTTTCCTCTGAATGCTGACTGCATGCGAGCTGTGTCCTTTTATATCCGCGAAGCTGACGCAATTCATACTCCCTGCATGTGCAGTGAACGCTTTGCATCCGATTTACATCTGCTCGGCATCCACTTTGTTTCCTCTAGGTGTCCGTGATGCATCCGCGTCATCCGCTATGCATCCGCCCCTTCCAATATGCATCTACTTCGCAATTCTCTCCTGGAACCCCTTCGGATGTGTCATCCGCTTCCATCCACTGTCATCCACTAGGCTTCCTATGAACATCTGCTTGACATCCTCGCTACATACTGCCCCCGTCCGTTCTTTTCCGTTCTTTTCCATTCTGTTTATGCAAATTTTTGCCACCCCCGAAATTTTGCTCGTCCGCTTTGTCCTTTTTGCATACGTTTTGCGTCCGTCAGCCAGTGGGACCTAGCCTTAAAGCATCAACTTTTTAGTCTCGGTGTTCGCAGAAAGTACATAAAGGGTAGCCAGAACAAACAACATCTTATTTTTAGCTTGATCAGATAAATCAACTTTATAGTCCTTCATTTTTCTTCCAACAGTTTTAAACTTTAGTTTGTTCGAATATTGTCAAAGAATTAGAATTCTTCAAGGCTTTAGCAAGCCCCTTTTGTAAATCCAGTAGGGAAAAATTATTTCGGTTCTTTTTCACTTATAAATTTTAAAACTTCAGTCAGTTTCTTTTGTATTTCCAATAAAACATCCTTTTCTAAATCACCTTCTTGGCCTATCTGTTGTAAATCCATTTTGGATACCATATCAATCTTGTCACATAAAATTAGTTCTACATCTGACATTTCTTAAATAACTTCTTTTTGACATATTTGATCCATAGAAGCAGATATCACGATTGATTCTGTTGATATTGTGGCTACCATTTTCTGATTCATTCTTCAGAAGTCTCATTCAATATTTTTATTGTCAAAGTGTTATTGTCATAACACTTTGCATCATCCTGCAATGCTGTATATCTTTCTTCTATCTCATCATCATCACCATTTTAGCCATTGTCAATCAATTGCAGGATGAAGACCTCTTCCATATGTTTCCAAACCAGTATGGATCTGAGCTTTCTATTGCCAATTGGGCTTGCAGTACTTGCTGGTGTCACTGATCCATCTTGTTTTAGATCTCTTTCATGTATGCTTTTTATCAAGTGGGATCCATTCTACCTTTCTTCTATTTAAAAACTTTAACACCCTCCAATGTTTTGAAATAATGACATTATTTATTTATGTCATGTCTTATGAAAACCAAAATAAGATCTATTTCCCATAAGAATTTGTTTGTACTTTGTAATGAATTCCAAAATTGTAAAAGTTTCAGTATTCCAATTTCTAAAATCAAAATCTTATTTAACTTTTTGCTGTTTACTTCAGATTCTTCAAATTGTTAAATATGTGGTTAAAATTTATTTTCTTTCAGGATTAAAGACAGACTCACCGAGCACTTTCAAATGTGTCATTCTGAAGATTTCTAATAGCTTATGAGTAGTTAATGAGTTTTTTCCAAAAATGATTAGAAAGTAAAGCTAAACTTTGCACATCAATTTCTCTAGATGTGGAAAGCACTTTCCCAAATTCTTGCTAAAAAACATTTTGCAGCAGCCAGCACACTGTTAAATGGCTGTCTATTTTAGTTTTTTTTAATACATCCTTTCAAGTAATTGAAGATAAAATTGTGTAGCATAAAGATAACTTTGTCTCTATTAGTACCACAATTTTTAGAGTCTTCTAAAACTAAAGGCCCTGTCACACTGCCCAACGGATGCAAAACGTTAGTAAAAAGGACACAACGGACGAGCAAACTGTTCATACCGTTGTTAATCCGCTCTCAAAAGGGGCAAAAATTTGCAATAACTGGAGCGGATAAACAGAAAGGAACGACGCGGGAGGACTGCAGAGTGGATTGAAAGCGGAATGTGAATGGAAGCCAGCGAATGGAAGCGGATGGGAAGCAGATGGCATCCGCGGGCTTCCGGGGGGCCACAGCACAGTGGACGCGGAACGGATACAGCGGATGCAGAGCGGACCGCCGAGCGGATGAAGCCGGATGCAGAGCGGAAGCCTAGCGGGATGCCACAGCCAGAAGCCTAACGGATTGCCTAGTGTTAATTGCACATGTGGGGAGGATGCATTGCGTCAGCCCCCGCGGATATAAGGGAAAGCAACTCGAAGCAGCGTCACCATTCATGAGAAAGACTGCTGCCAGACGATTGACAGCCTTGCCTGCCCCTGCCTGATGAGCTGCCTCATGCCTTGCCTGCAAGCCTTGCTGCCAGCCTTGCTGCAAGCCTTGCTGGCCAGCCTGGCTGCCAGCCTGCTGCCAGCCTTTGCTGCTCTGCCTGCCTGCCAGCCTTGCTGGCCAGCCTCCCTGCAAAGCCTTGCTGTCTGCCTCCGCTGCCTAGCCTTGCTGTCTGCCTGCCTTGCCAGCCCTTCGCTGCAGCCATGGCTGCCTGCCAGCCTTGCCTGCCTCGCTTCATGCAGCCTGTTCATGTCTGCCCTGCCAGCCTTGGTGCCTGCCTGCCTGCCAGCCTTCCTGCCAGCCTTGTGCGCTGCCTCTTATGCCCAGCCTTCGCTGCAAAGCCTTGCTGTTCTTGCCTGCCTGCCAGCCCTTGCTGGCAGCCTTGCTGCAAGCTTGCTGCCATCCCCCCTCGCCTCCCTGCGCCTTGCTGTCTGCCTGCCTGCGCAGCCGCTTGTGCACCTCCCTGCCAGCCTTGCTGTCCTCCCTCCCTGCAGCCTTGCTGCCAGCCTCCTGCCACCTTGCTGCCTGCCTATCCTGCCGCCCTTGGTTCATGTCTGCTGCCAGCCTTGGTGCTGCCTGCCAGCCTTCCTGCCAGCCTTGGTGTCTGCCTGCCCACCTGCCAGCCTATTTGCTGTCAGCCTTGGTGCCTGCCTGCCTGCCAGCCTGCCTGTCAGCCTTCCTGGCCAGCCTTGTGCCTGCCTGCCTGCCAGCCCTTCCTGCAGCCTTGGTGCCTGCCTCCCTGCCAGCCTCTCGCAGCCAGCCTTCCTGCCAGCCTGGTTTCCTGGCCAGCCTCCCTGCCAGCCAGCAACCACACGCAATGGGGAAGAACAGAAAGCTCAGCCTCTGCTGCAGCCCCTGGCAGAGGGAAAGGGCTAACATCCCGCCCCCTGGAGCCTCATCTCTGGTTCTTGCTGGGGCTTCTGCAGCATGGTCGCTCTTCCTGGGCTGGGGCCTTCTGCTGCTTCTGCTTCTGGAGGAGCTGAATGAACAAGCCACTCCAGCACAGCCACCTTCCACAGCACCTGCACCCTTCACCCCTGAGACTGAGGCGACCAAGAGGAGTGCCAGAGGACTCATTTTTGTCTTATAGCTATGTTGTTACATAAAGTCTATTTTGATTCATCACACTTGTATCATTTTCTTTTTTTTAATAAAGTCTTGGTGGAACTTTTAGAAATGGTTTTAAGCGCTTTGCATACTTGTGGGAATGGGTTAACGATAGCAGTGGGATGGTGTAGAATAGCTGTGGAATAGGCAGGGATACCTTGGATGGGTAACAGCTGTGGGATAGATAAACCTTCCAGTGCAAGAATAAGTGGGACTGTATGGTCCACCCTTGCCAGGTACCACATCCTATGGTCCTTTATTATCAATAACAATATAGTCAATCATCCACACATGTCAACATAAACAAACTCTTTATTAATCCCTGTTTCAATTGTAGGACCACTCAAACATTACATGGCACAATCTCATCCTTGTGATGAGACAGGCTGAAAGGAAGCATCCATTAAGCATCTACCATCCTGTCTTGCCACTCCACGCTCCAGCTGGGAGTTGCACCAGTGTTTCAAGGAGGTTTTGCACTGCTTCTTCCCTTCATGTGAGACCTCTGTTTGGGCCTTGCACATCCTCAGTGTCCTATCAGGTTTCGCCCTTGCCTCCATTCCCAGGCTCCATGTCCGCCATTGCCTTGTTGGAGGTCCATGAGCTGTTTTGCAAGACGGGTAGCGGGTGCAAATGAGATTGTGCAGGATGCAGGCAAGCTTCCACGATGTTTTCCTCATGGTCTCTGGGCGATGCTGGCATGGTGTGGAAGTACCTGGAACCTGTTGGCCAGGATGCCAAAGGTGTTCTCCATCACCCGCCTTGCCTGGACAGCCTGTAGTTTGAAGACCTCTCTTCACACGGTGAGGTTATTTGGAGGTGTAGGGATTCAATGAGGTAGGTTGTGGAGGGGAGGGCATCATCTCCATGCATGAAGTAGGGCACATCTTTGCGTGTCGTTGGCAGGGGGTCTGATTCTGGAAGCCCACGATGAAGGTTGCGTTCCACCCACCCTTGAGGTCACTTGCGTTGTATTACGCTGGGCATCTGAAGCTGAACCCCGTTTGCCTGAGCATGCGATGTACAATAACTTGTAGTCAGCCATCAACGCATGGCAAAGAGGATGATGCTGAGAAGCCCTTGTAGTTGTGATAAGAGGGACGTAGTTGGCTGGCGCTTTGCAGCCACGTGCCCCTGCATCGATGGCTCCAACGGTGTTGGGGGAAGTTCACCTCTGATACCCTGTCTGCAACTTTTCTTCCAGCCTTTCTTCAGTGGAGGGGCCACTGGAGGAGCTCCTCCTTGTATTCTTTGATGAATGGCCTGACAACTTCTCTGACCACAATGCTGATGGTGTTGTGTGGCACCCTCCAGCCGCACTGCATCCTCCTGTAGGTGGTCCCTGAGGCCAGGTTTGGCGCAGAGTGAGTGCCACCTTGAGCCCAAGGTTTCCAGGCTGGGCCGGAAGTTGGTGTTTGCCTTGGGTCAACCCTGGGTGTCAGCTGCTGCACAACTTCGTCAAACATGGCTGGAGGCATCCTCATGAAAATTCTGGAATGCATGAGGGGTCTTCGTTCCTTGAGCTCGCACCATCAGCTTGTTGTACAGTCCGTCCTCTGCTCTTCTGGTGGACCATCTTCGTACCCAGACGCTCCTTGGCCGGCCTCTTTTTCCTCCCGTAGTAGAGGTTCACAGAGCCTGTAGATGGCTTCGCACTGTTTGCAGAAGGATGGTGGATGCCAAAAGGACTTTTGTTAACGATCCACGGTGGACATGACTGGATGCTGTGGAAGAGACAAGGGCAGATGAAGGCTGCAGAGTCCGCAACCACAGAGCTGCTGTTACTGAAAAGTGAGATCCAGATGTTGTTGCTCCCCCTTTTTAATAGGCAGTAATACGTGTCCTTTGCATCCTCCTAGCATTCCTTAGGCATCCTCTAGGCATCCTGCTAGACATCCTTAATCTGCCGAGATAGTCCCCTCTGTGAATGTTTTTTCGTTTTAAACGCTTTGTTTCCGCTAGGCATCCGTTCTGGCATCCATTTCTGCATCCGTTCTGCGTCCGTTCCGCTTCCTCCCTGCGTCCGAGCAGATGGAGTTGCGTGGATGCACACGCGATGCCTAGGGGATATAGGCGGATGCCCATAACAGATGCGAATGGATGCCTAGCGGATGCGTAGTGGATGCAAGAACGGAACGAATTGGATACATTTTACCACGCAAAAAGTTTTGAGCCGCTTCTAAACTTTCTGAGCGCGATGAAATGTCAATAAGACGGATGCTGGACAGATAGAGAGGAAGCAATTGAGCGCCCACAAACCCAATTCGTAGGTAAGAACCCAGCGCCTAACTATCTACAGAACGGATACATCGCGTTAACCAATGGATGGCAAGCTGTTTTGTCCGTTTTACATCCTCTTTGCATCTGTTGATGCAGTGTGACAGGGGCTTTAGACAAGAGTGGCATAAAAATGTACCTTATTTGATATTATCTATCTTAATGACTCATGAAAAAACCAGACCAAAAATTTCAATCTTATCACATTGATTTACTTTCTTTATTTCTAAATATTTACAACACTTCTCCAATCTATAAGGACTGTGGCTACTGCAGAACCATAAAAAAGAGTCTCCTAAATTCTCATGAAGGCAGAACAATAACTAGATGGCCACCAATAAATTAAAAATAAGATTTTTCAAGCCTTCCAAAATGGGCAGGATTGGGTGTATTTCTGGGGACAGCATATTCTATACAGGTAGTCCTTGACTTATCAACAATTCATTCAAAGTTACAAGAAGACTGGAAAAAGTCACTTATGACCATTGTTCATGCTTACGACCATTACAGCATCCCTGTTGTCATGTGCTCAAAATTAGGATGTTTGGCAACTGGTTCATATTTATGACAGTTGCAGTGTCCTGGGGTCATGTGATCCCCTTTTGTAACCTTCTGACAAGCAAAGTCAATAAGTAAGTCAGATTCACTTAACAACTGAGTTACTAACTTAACAACTGCAATGATTCACTTAACACCAGTGGCAAGAAAAGTCATAAAATTGGGCAAAACTCACTTAACAAATATCTCACTTTGCAACATAAATTTTGGGCTCAATTGTGGTTGTATGTTGAGTTTGCTATTGAATAGAGTAGAGTAGTGTAGTGTAGAGTTTGCTATTGAGAAACTGACTCATGCTCCTGGGCCAAAAATGTTGGCCTTCTTTTATCTGGGGTGAAGGGGAAACTGTTTATTCACAATAAAATGTCAAACCTATGCTGATGTCTATTTACCCATAGGAAAAATGGATCATCCAAAATATCACCAATTTGGTGCAGAATTTGGGGAATGCAATCTTGAAGATTCTGGTAGTCACAACATGGGGACTGAGCCATTCATGGCACAAGGACTGCAAGTGACCCTTTGCTGATATAAAGAAAGAAAGAAAAATTTGATTCAATACTCCTTTCTCCTGTTCCGACATCCGAGCCATAGATTGAAGACATCATTGTCTCTATTCACAGTAGCAATTCACACATAATGAGTCATGGTGGTGCAGTGGTTAGAATGCAGTACTGCAGGCTACTTCTGCTGATTGCCAGCTGACAGCAGTTTGGCAGTTTGGGTCTCATTGGCTCAAGGTTGACTCAGACTTCCATCCTTCCAAGGTCAATAAAATGACCAGATTGTTGGGGGCAGTGTGCTGACTCTGTAAACCGCTTAGAAAGGCACTTTGAAGCAGTACATATGTCTAAGTGCTATTGCTATAATAGAAAAGTGGGATTTTTTTTTTCATCTGAAGGGGAGAAGTTATAGATTCTCAGACTCATTTCTTATAAGAAAGTGTCTATGGAGATTCTCAATCATCCAGGTAATGGTTGTTTCAAAGGTAGTCCCAAACTACTTATAAGAAACAGATGTTGATGAAGAAGATATAAGTGTCAGAGAGCTCACCTTCTATTCCTTTTGTCTTTTTACACATTTTTATCACCTAAAACATTCTCTCTTTTATTTCAGAGAGAAATAAAAAAAACACACGAGTGCCAAAGTTAACAACATCCTTGTTCTCCCTTTTCTGCAAAATGCTATGGGTAGAAGCATGCTCTGCCACCCTCTTTTCTACTCTTTGACAGTAATTCTTATCTTCCCTTTTTTTGGCCTATAAAAAAAAGATGTTTTGTCTCAGGAATTCTGCTGGTTCTTCAGTCTAACTTTTTGTGAGATATCCAATATGGCTGTGCAACCTTAGGAAATAATTTTAGAAAAATTGCTTAGGAATCATCATCATCATCATCTTTTAATGATCCCATAATCCCTTGCAGGGTGGGATCTGGGCAACTGAATAGAGCTAGCAGAGTGTTTAATGGCCGGATGCCCTTCCTGTCACCAATGTGGAGTTTTGTTTAGCAGATATATTCTCATTGTGCCCAGAGAGAGAAATATCTACCCCTATGTATGATCGAATTCACAACCTCCTGATTTGTGGGGCAAGAACACCACCACTAAGCCATCGCACCACTCCACCCTCTTGCTTGAGAATGATGTGGCTGATTTAAAGAGTTGCAGATAAGCTATGCTCCTACTTTTACATAGTCCAAAGCATCTTTTTGGAATGGAATTCAAAGCACTAATGTCCCCCTACCTGATGAAATCTCCCAGTGGAATAGTCAGCCAGTTTGAAATTCCTCATTAGACACTATCCCAAGCTATCCACCCCTCTCTGAAAGCCCCCTACATGATTTAACTCTTCTTGTCTTTAAGCATCTGGAAAAGAGAAAAAAGCCCTGCTGTAAAATCTCAAGCAGTGCTCTGTAAACATCCTCAACAATTAAGGTTCTTGTTATATTTATGTAGTCAAAATCTGCCAGCTCTGTTTAGCAAAGTGGATTCCTTGTTTCATTTCAAAGTCCATTTCTGGCTCCTCTTTGATGGATTCTTTAATATTTAAAACTGAATTGGAAACCAGGATAAATCCAGTCTTTCTGCCTACTGCAGCTTGGGAGTCTGGTCATGCTCATGTGCCAGGTTGCTGAGCATATATACTGACCTGGCTCTTATAGCAAAAAAAAAGCTCTGGAACACAAGCCTGAACAATCCCTAATTTTAACCAAGAATGCTTGGATTCTCATGAAATCTTGTAGTATCAACCCTGAGGAAGTCCTGTAATATCAGACCACCATCCCCTTATTTCAGACAAGAAATAAAAAGTATGAGTACTACTACTGCCTTTATTGCAAAGTTTCAATACAGCAACAGAATCTTGCAAATCTGAAAGCATTTCTTGCCTCCCAGCCCTTTTTCACAGAGAACTATAAAATGTTCCTTCTGAGATGCTTTCTCCCTCCCTATTCCTTCTGTGAGCTGAGTTATCTTTCGCTGACCACTGTCTAGGCTGTGGCTCCTCCTCCTCCTGTGTCCCAAGGTTAATCTCACAGCCCTGTCACATGGCCAGGTAGGTGGCAAGCAGTAGGGTTTGGTCAAAGAATCTTGGAAAGTAAATGGTTGTTTAACTTCGGTAAGTATGTTAAAATAGACACTGTTTGATGACTTTGTTCCTTTTTTTCACTCTCAAATTGGACAGGATTTGGCTCGGCATTTATAAGATATGAAAGGAATGTCCATCTGCTCTTGTTTTAGAGTAGGGGTGTCAAAATCTATTCCACTGAGGGCTGCATCAGGGTTGTGCTTCACCTTGGGGGTGCAAGCATGGCCAGGTGGGGGGATCAGCTCGATGTCATTCATATTGGGAGTGCCTCTGGTGGCCCGACTGCTTTACCAGTGAAAATGATCTCCCAAGTTCTGTTTCCATCTGCAATGGCTTCCTGCAACCCCTTGCCAGTCAAAATGGAGCTCGGGAGGGCTACACATGGTCTTCCCAAGCTCTGTTTTCACTGCCAGAGGCACCATAGGCTGGTCTTTCACTGTTTCCAGGGTGGCCCTGCAGGCCAGATCGAAGCACCCTGTGGCCTGGATCTAGCCCGCGGGCCTTGAGTTTCACATCCCTGTTCTAGAGTGTTTGGCAACTGTCCCCATGTTTGGCAACCATTTCTAGCCTCAGAGGCTTCCATGACAATGTGTTATATGGAGGTCTTGTGTGATCAAGCTGAAATTGTGTCATGATTATAAATTACACAAATAGTGTGGTGTGTCCACATCTAATATAAAAGGGTTGCCACTATCTCACTTCACAGGGTTGGAGGTGCAGTTTCCTCCATTTGTGGTATTTATAGTCTCTTATCCTCTGAACTACATACATGTAGTTTTTTTGCAAGTTAATGCAAAATTGCCTGGGCTCAGGGGTGGGATTCTACCAGTTTACACCTATTTGCTAGAACCGATTGTTAACATTCTAAGCAGTTCGGAGAATCGGTTGTTTGAAGAAATTACTGGCCTAATCCTGTAAGGAAGGCAGGAAGGAAACATTCAGTGTTTCTTACAGAAACTGCCTCTCCATTAACCCTTATTACATTCTTGGCAGGACTAGACTTCCTGTCTCAGGANATGGCACTGCAAAAAGTGACTTATGACCATTTTTCACACTTACGATTGTTGCAGCATCCCCACAGTCATGAGAGGCCAAGCGAGGAGATGCGTGCCTCGATATGAGTGATATTGAGTTGGCCACGTCCAGCCAATAACATGACCACCGAGCCACACCCACCAGCTAAGCCACACTCACAGAACCGGTTGTTAAAAATTTTGAAACCCACTTCTACCTGGGCTTAATGGCTACTTTAAAACTGGACATTAAATCATGATTTCAAATCTTGCTTTAAAAATATCAGCTGTTTTATCCCAGATCAAAATTTTTATTAACAGATAATTACTGAATTACTGAACTCATGAGAAATTTTTACTACTCTAATGCCTTTTAGTTGTTTCAAGCAGATTGATAAGATATTACGAATGTTTTTATGGGAAGAACAATTTCAGTTATGGTTATCAGATAGTGCAGAGGTTTTAACTTTCCTGATATTCACCTATATGACTGAGCAAACATTTTGACTTGACAATTTATTTCAGGTACAACAGTGATCCAATCAAAAAATTATTATGAACCCAAGTAGACCATGATTATGTAATCTCTTAGACCTTATGATTGATGGTGGCTCCTTTTTTAGCCATAGTATTATTGAATTAAAAGTATCAAGACACACCTGGAAGTTATGGATATTGAAATATAATACTGGCCTTTATGCCACTAATTTGTATTTTAGGACTACCTCTGTCTGAAATTAACTTGTATGTTTGATTCCTTTTTTAAAATCATGTTCATATTATCGGATTAAGCCATATATTATTTTACTACTTTAGCTCAGCTCACTGCCAAGCAATTTTTTTAGCCATTTGAAGTTCTGAAAAAATAATTTGGATGGTCTAAAATAATGGATTAATAATACATTCAATTAATATATTGCTCCAAATCATAATTTCACCATTTGGCCTGAATGCAACACTAGCATCTAAAACTCTCAGATTTCTATATGACTAGAATGCACTTTAGAATATTCCAAGTCTACATTTAAAAAAAAAACAGTTCAAGAATATTATTCAGGTGAATATTAGCTATTTGTAAGAACTTTGAAATAAGGTGTTAGATTAGCTCCTATTTATAAAATAGTGGCTAAGGGTCTTAATGAATATTGACTATATTTTATGATCTTAATATGAGATAAATTCAACAATAAAAGTCTTTTTCATGTTATTGGATACCTCAGGAGATATTTTAAAAGGGATGAAGATTAATTACATAATACTAAAAATCTGAAACAGTTGAAGGAACACTGTCCTATTATTACCCCACTTGGGTTTAACAACCATAAAGTTTGTTAATATGAAGAAAGGTTGCAAAGAAGTATTCCTCCCAGCCAACAAAACCTAACCTAACCTTCCCTTTCCTATAATTTCCACATGGCTGGCCAATGACTGTTTTGATCAGAAATTCTGGTACGTGAAACCTAGCATATATGAAGGCTACCAGAGTAGAGAAATCTATCTTAAGATAACAAAAGCTGTTAGTTTTTTTCTGAAGGAATCTATTCTGAAATACAGTATATTTCCTCCCATTAAGGGCTTATTCATTCCTTATCTCTGCAGTCCACTCGAAATTCCTCAGTGCCCTTTGTAGTAAATCTCCTTTGGATCTGTTTCAAGAGAGGAGTAGGTTGGCAGAGAGAGGGAGAGGGAGAGGGGGAGAGAGAGAGAGAATGAATGAATTTGGGCACCACTAGCTTCCTCTTGCCTGTGAAAGAAAATGACACAACCCTTATGTTGCTACTTTGAAATAACATGTCAGCCCATATGCTGCTGTTTCCAAACTGATCAAAACAGGAGTTTATTCAAATCATAATTTGTCATCAGGTTAGGATATCAAACTAAGACATCTTTGCGGAGTTTACACAAAACAACAAAGTACAGTTTCTGGTTAACAGGTGCAGAAGTCACCTTTTCATGTGAAGGGGAAATGAAGAATGTGAGCCCTATTTAACAAAACCCTCAGCTTTCCCAACAGTAGAAAAACTGTTACATTGCACAGATCTTGAAGAATGAATGCTCTTTTCTGAATGGAAGCCTTGGTTTCAGTCTACAGTTTTAAGAGTGGAAAGAGTCATGATGGATCATCTCATCTAGCCAAGTCTAATCACGCAGTGAGCAACCATATTATCACTGAGCAAAATAGGGACTACCCTACCCTCCTCCTAGGAGATTCAATTCATCTAGCAGTCATCAAATCCAAGATCTTTCTATAGAACTGTTACATGTTTATTTATTTCAGTAGTGGTTTATATATTTTTGTTCATTCCCAAGGCAGCTAACATTTTTTTAAAAAGGACACAAAAAATTAGAAACATAGATTAAGATTAATAAAATAGGTACTAAAATCTCATAATCAAATGCTTAGCAAAAGGGGCCCATTATATATATATATTCTAAATGCTGAGAGAGTTAGGGCCAAATTCATCTAATACTGTGGACTCCATGTTCTGGGGGCAACTCTCCTGGGTAGCACATGACAAGTTTCTTCAAATGAGCCACCCCTGTAGATTTTATAATTGGGGACAAGTTTGAAATAGAAGAGGTCCTCCCTTAGATTTCCAGACCCTGCACAATTCATTGCTTTAAAGGTCAGTACGGTAACTCACAAAATGAAATCATGAGTTAATGACTCCTCAAATCATATTCCTCACCAGCAGAGGAAATCTAGCATCTATTCTTACAATTACATCTTTGGGACCTCCGGAAAATAAAGAGTAAATTTTTGGGGGCGGGGGTTGAATTTCAGTCTTAAATCCATCATCAGGTATTCCAGTTCTTTATGCCATTCCTTCTGAATGTCAATAATTTCAACTTTAAAAAATATTCTTTAATTTTTGGCACAAATACAATGTTGATTTGGTTTCAGAAATTGACTCCATCATTAGAGGAAGTATCTCGAGTTTCTTTGAAGTGGCTAAAGAATTTGATCCATGTTGAGTTGATTACATTGCCGCTGTTATGAATTAGCTATGCAAAATTCTATCTGTAGTTGGGAGAAATCCTTAAAATAATCATTGCAGAGTAATTAGTTTGAAAGAACTATCCCAGATTCTGCTCATGCTTTGCAATAGAACACTTTATCAACTATTTTTAATATTTAACTTTACTGAATTCTTCCAAAGGATCCATATACATGAGTCTCGGCATCAAAATGCAATCTACAACCCAAGGGGACTCACACATATCTAGTTGCTCTCCAACCCTCTTCCCTCTACTTTTTCTTACTCCAGTTTTACACTACTACCTGAGCTGCTTTTTAAATTTTTCATATCTTTCCATAAGCTTGGTTGTACCTTTCATGAAGGTTTTAAGTATTACCTTTCATAATGAATGAATTTGTCACTGAGAGAGGAAAAATCTGAGGAGCTTTTCAAGGATAAAGGAATGGGCAATTTTCTTCAGAGAAGGAAAAAAAAAAAAGCTGGCTTGCCTTATATTGGAAGAGATACATTTAAGTCCCCAATCTCTCTCAGATATATATTGGGAAAATATGCCTTTATGCCTTCTTTCATACAACTTAAAGAATCAAAACACTCATTAAATATCTCCCCGGAGCAGCAACTAAAGGGCAAGAAAAGTTGAGAAATATGATAATGAAGAGATTTGGAAGGTTCTGCAGGGAAAGTTCACTCCAGCTTTTGAACATATAATTTCTCCAGTATAGGTAGTAAGGGGTGGGATTCAAATTTTTAACAACCGGTTCTGTGGGCATGGCTTAGGTGGTGGGTGTGGCTTGATGGTCATGTGAGTAGGTAGACATGGATTGGTGGTCATGTTATTGGCTGGACGTGGCCAATTCAATATCACTCATATCAAGGCACGCATTCCTCGCCTGGCCTCTTGTGACTGTGGGAATGCAACAACAATCATAAGTGTGAAAAATGGTCATAAGTCACTTTTTGCAGTGCCATTGTAACTTACACCACTTGTGTGGTCACTCCACACCAGCAAAGTACCAGCAAAGGAGGAAAAAAAAGGTCCAGAGAAGTTCCTGAGACAGAAAGTCTAGTCCTGCCAAGAATGTAATAAGGGTTAACGGGGAGGCAGTTTCTGTAAGCAACGCCTGCCTTCCTTACAGGATGAGGCCAGTAATCTTCTTCTAAAAAACGGGTTCTGCCAACACTGCTTAGGAATGTTCAACAACCGGTTCTTAGTGGATAGGTGTGAACTGTAAATCCACCCCTCTAGATAATTCTTGATTTACAACCATTGATTAGGTGACTGTTCAAAGTTAAGCAAATTGGCATTGAAAAAAAGTGACATGACCATTTTTCACATGACAGTTGCAGCATCCCCATGGTATACATGAATGAACATTTGGACACTTTGCCAACTGACTCATATTTATGACAGTTGCAGTGTCCAGGGTCATATGATTCCTCTTTTGTGACCTTCTGATAAGGTAAACTCAGTGGGAAGCCAGAATAATCTGTAAGGCTAGGTCCACTGGCCAGCAACGGATGCAAAACATATGCAAAAAAGGGACACATGCGAACGGAGCAAAATTTCGGGGGTGGCTCCATCCTATGTTAATCCGCTCCAAAAAGTGCCAAATTTGCATAAACAGAACACGAAAAAGAACGGAAAGGAATGGACGGGGGTAGTATTAGCGGGATGTTAAACGGATGTCATAGGAAGCCTAGGCGGATGACAGCGGATGGAAGTGGATGACACATCTGAAGGGCTTCCGGGGGAGTATTCCGAAGCGGCATGCATAGCGGAATTGAGCGGAGCGTAGCAAGATACGCGGCAATGCATCATGAGCCTATAGGAAGCAACAGGCGGATGCATAGCGTGATTATATCGGATGCAAAAGCGTTCAATCTGAGCATGCAGGGTGTATGAATTGCGCAGTTCCGCGGATATAAAAGGATACATACTCGCACGCAGTACACATTCAAGGAAAGACATGTGCTGGCACATAACATCTTGAAGAACACCACTGGTTCGTCAGTCAGGAAGAAGAGGAAGCCGTGCTACTTTGTGCCAGCCTTGGCAAGAAGGACAGACCCACATCCACACATGGCACTGAACTCTGAAGCTGCTGTGCTTCTTGCTGGTGCTGCTGTGCTGCTGGTGTTGCCTGCTGCTGGTGCTTCCTCCTGCTGGTGCTGCTGCCTGGTGCGCAGTCGTGTTGTGATGCTCGTTGCTTCTCCTGCTGGTGCTGCTGCGGTGCTGCAAGGTGTTGGTGCGTGCTGGTGCTTTCCTGCTGCTGCTGGCTGTTGGTGCTGCAGGTGTTGGGCTGCTGGTGCTTTCTTCTGCTGCGCTGTGTTGGTGCTGATGGTGCTCTCTGCCTGCTGCTGGTGGTGTGTGGTGGTTGTTGCTGCTACTGGTGCTTCGTCCTGCTGCTGCTCTGCTGCTGGTTGTGGTCGTGTGGTTGCTGCTGGTGGTGCTTCTCCTACTGCTGCTGCTGATGCTGGCTGCTTTGGTGACCAGCCAGGACCCTCAGAGCCCTGCTGGCTCAAGCCCCTGCCAGAGGAGGAAGAGCAGGAAAGGAGAAGGGAGAGTTGAAACGTAACACACCCTTTCGAGAGCATGAGAGGAGTGCTGGAATGGCTGAGGAGAGAAGAGTACCTTCTGGGACAAGGCCACAGACTCGTAGTCTCGAACGACCAAGAAGAAAACAGCAGCTTGGAGAGACAATGGCAGTGAGCCTGGGTACTTCTACTTGCAGATGTCCTCCCTGGGGAATGGTGGAAGCACATAGCACACCTGGTATGGCAACTACACCTGAAGAAATCTTGGGCAAGCGCTGTCCAAAGCTCACTGACGGGGAGATGTAACGTCATGCTAAGTGCAGCTTTCCGCTGGAGGGTGAGATCCACCACTGAGGAGCAGCCCTCTGACAAACCGCTCTCCCTCAAAACACCCACAGACAGCAAGTCCTCTTTCCAGCCAGGAGACAGCTACACTGTCCAGGCAGGTGGTCTTCCAGAGGGGCCCACGGCAGAGACCCCCCCCGCCGACAGCTGCACTCCCATGCCGAGGACGTGAAGGATCCCGCTGTCACAAATGGAGGAAGAAGCGGCAGCCACCAGAGACCAACCCACCCCACCCCCACCCCCAGCTCACAGGATGCAGGCAGAGAGGCAGACTGGAGGGCCAGAGCCACACTGTCCTGTTGGAGATCAGGGACACAATCAAGACTAGCACAGATCTTCTCTCTCAGCTGGTCCACAACACATACCATCCTCGAGACGGAAGCCCTTCATCCACCTACGTGAAGCCAGACCTCATGGACCTGCCCGAAGGCCAGAGCACCAGGTGATGAAGGAGAAGATAACAGCACTTCTGCACAACCCTCAAGGCCCAGCTGAAGCTGCTCCTACCCAGTCCAGGTCTGCTCCTCCACCCCAGACGATGTCACAGCCCTTCCACGGCTTTCAACAGCCCCTACCTACCAAGCTATGACTACCGGGACTTCCCACAGCAGAAGCGAACTTCCCAATCTAGGCCCAGGTTCATCGCAACACCACAGAGGCCACTACTACCACCAGCCAGCTGCAGACCAGACAGCCCCACGACACTCCTCCTTCCTCCACCCCACAGCCAAGCCCGTCAACAGACAATCTGTCATCAATCTTGTGCCTACATCCCAGGTCCTTGATGAAGGGCCTCTCAACCTCACGGGACTGAGTCAGCTCTCTGAGAGCTTCCCCAAGCACCCCAATTGGCACCTCAGACCAGCACTCCAGCCACAAGCCACCTCCACAGTCCCTGCCCACTTAACAGCTGAGACTATGACATGCTCAGAGTGACTGAGAATAGTGCCAGAGACTGAGTTTGTTACTTGTTCACTTTATCTTTGGCTTAAGACACTTTACTTGGTTCATTTTGCTTTTTTATAAAGTCATAAAGTTTACCTGAGACAGTTATTAATAAAGGTTATCTTTGCTTCACACATTCATTTTTTTTACTTAATAAAGTGTTGGTGAAAACTTTTAACAAATGGGTTAAAGCCTTTACATGCTTGTGGGATAGGTAAGGATAGTTGTGGGATAGATAAACCTCCAGTGCAAGCATAGTGGGACTGTATGGTCCACCCTCCCAGCTGCCAGCACATATGGCCCTTTTTTATCAATAACAATTTATTCATTGATTCAACACATTTCAAAATAACAAAGCTCTTTATTAATGCCCTATTCACTGTAGGACCACTCAACATACATGACACAATCTCATCAGTGTTATGAGACAGGCTCAAAGAAGCATCCATTAACGATCTATCATCCTGTCTTGCCACTCCACTGTTTCAGCTGGGGAGTTGCACAGTGTTTCAGTAGGTTGCACTGATTCTTCCCTTCACGTGAAGCTCTGTTGGGGCCTTGTACATCTACAGTGTCTATCAGGTTACGTCCTTGGCCTCCATTCACCAGGCTCCATGTCCCCATTCCCTTGTTGATGGTCACAAGTCTTTTCTGCACACTGTGATAGCGGGTGCGCATGAGATTGTGCAGGATGCAGCAAGGTTTTCACGATGCTTCTCAAGTTTGTGGGTGATGCTGCATGGTGGTGAGAAGTACCTGGAACCTGTTGGCCAGGATGCCAAAGGCATTCTCCATTACCCGTCTTGCCTGGACAGCCTGTAGTTGAAGATCCTCTCTTCACGGGTTGAGGTATTCTGAAGTTTAGGGCTTTATGAGGTAGGTTCTGAGGGAGAAGGCGTCATCACCAGATGATGAAGTAGGGCACATCTTGTGTGTCATTGGGTAGGGGGTCTGGATCTGGAAAACCCATGATGAGGTTGCATTCCAGCCCCATCCTTGAGGTCACTGGCGTTGTATACCTGGCTATCGGAAGCTGACCTGTTGCCTGAAGCATCGATGTACATGAACATGTAGTCAGCATCACCATGGCATAGAGGATGATACTGAAGAAGCCCTTGTATTTGAAATAAGAGGACCCTGAGTTGGCTGGAGCTGTGCAGGCCATGTGGCTTCCCATCTATGGCTCCAACGGTGTGGGGAAAGTTCACCTCTGATACCAATGTTCTGCAACTTTCCTCCAGCCTTGTTCAGTGGTGGGCACTTGAGGAGCTCCTCCAGGTATTCTTCGATGATGGCCTGCACCACTTCTCTGACCACTTTGCTGATACTGTTGTGTGGGCACCCTCCAGCATACTGCATGTTTCTGTACGTGGTCCCAGAGGCCAGGTGCCCGCAGAGTCAGTGCCACCTTCAGTCCAGGGCCCAGGTTGGGAATGGAAGTTGTGTGCTCGGCTTGGTCAACCTGGGTCTCAGACGCTCTACAATTTTGTCAAACATGGCTGGTGGCATCCTCATGAAGTGCTGGAATGCACGAGTGTCTTCATTCCTCAGCTCCACCATCAGCTTGTTCATACAGTCCAAACTCCATTCTTCTCCCGATCCATCCTCGGACCCACAACAGCTCTTGAACGTCTCCTTCTTCTCCTTGTGTATAAAAGATCAAACAGTCTGAACAGGGCTTGGTTCTGGTGTTTGAATGATCGCAGCTACCATAAGGACTGTGGTTATGATCCATGGTGGAGAACAATGGATTGATGTGGAACGAGCAAGACCAAGGGTGAAGAGTCTGTAACCACGGCTGCTGGACTCATACTGAAGATCCGGTGATTTCCTCCCCTTTTTATAGGAAATATCGTTTTGTCCTCTAAGGTGTCCTTCCCCATTACTTAGGCATACGATATGCAGACATCCTAAATATCCGAGATACATCCCATATACAAATGTTTTGTCCATTTAATGCTTTATATACGAGATGCATCCACTTGACATCCTTTCTATTTCTGTGCTACTAACGCTGTGTGTGACGTTCCATGTACCTTTCGTTCTCCCTCTTTCCGTTTTCAGCTGCAGTGGATGTGAGTTGAGGGGATGTCCAGAGGATGCCGAGAGGATACAGTGGACGTTTTACGGATGATTACGGACATGAGAACGTTTGTTGCCCGTATATGTCGCGGATGTACATCGTACGCGGCAGAAAGTTCATCTGTTCAAAATGTTTTGTGCAGCTCAAAACTTCTTGCATGGTTGAAATCTCAGTGGAAGGATGCTCAACGGATAGAGCGTATGAAACACGTATGCAATGTGCACACAACGGATGCATCGCGTTTTCGGCAAACGGATGGCAAGCTTTTTTGTCCGTTTTACATCCTCTTTGCATCCGTTGGTGCAGTGGGACATGGGCTTTAAGAAGTGTGTTACTAACTGAATAACTGCCATCATTCATTTCAACTTCCCTGCCCAAGCAGGAGACGCTGTACTATTCAGGAAAAATGACTGCAGCAATGGAGCCCGCACAACTTCTGAAGGCAAAGCCATTCCACTGGTTAATTGTTCTCACTGACAGGAAATTTTTCCTTACTTATAGGTTGCAGTGATATACTATATAGTATCATTGTTGCTGCAGTATTTTCAAGAATGGATCATACTTGCCAAGAGAAGATGCATTTGACAAGGTAAACACTTGTCATTTTTAGAATAAAAAGCCCAGAGAAGAGGGGCATAGGGTACTTACCTCTCCATTTTTGTTCACCAAGTCAAGATTTTCTGTAGCTCAATGAGAATATACCTGCCTTGCATACCAAAGAGCTTGGATTCAATCTGGAATTCCTTCTTTAATTTCAAAGGGGTTGTAGTTTTTGTTGTGGCAAATTATCTGTTTAACATTCTCATTGTCCCAGCTTCCATCCTAGGTATCTCTCACTAGGATGAAAAAAGTGTAGTTAGAAACCCTGGATAGATACCAGATCAATAATACAAGTCAGCATTGATAAGGCACAGCTAGGTGGACGTGATATCAGACAGCTTCTGGAGTTAGTAGTATTCTGGCCAGAGAAATAGGCTTATGTTTTCCACAATTACTTTCTCTGTTAAAAAAATGTTTAGAGAAGTTTATGAGAATAAGCGAAAGAAAAACCCCTATAGCTTCTATGCACATAAACAAAAAATTTCCCATCCCAAAGCTGAATCTCCTTTGGCATATTTTTCCAAATCCATCCAGGCTATTTCCAGAATTACAATACTACACCACCATGGAAAGGTAGCTTTTTCCTTGGAATATTGGCAATGTAAGCAAAGGAAGAAGCTAAAAAAGGCAGAGTTGAAATATCTTTATCTTCTTTAGATGTGAAACCTGCATAAATGCTGAAGATTTAACAATGAAGGTCATCATGTTTGTGTCAGGGAGATCAAAATCAGAGTGAAAGAAATGTCTTAGCATATCTCTTCCCAGTCCAAACAGCCTGTGTTCACTTCCAGCATGACACCATCTGATATTCAAGAAAATGAGTTTTCTGTAAACTTCAGTAAGAACAGCAAGGATCAGCTGCCCTCTGTGTTTAGAGAGGTCACTTAGCTAGATTGCCAGATGTGAAGGCTATTAGAAGAAAAAAATTCTTGCACATCAATTTGACGACAAAATGGGATATAGAATCACAGTTGGGGGATATATGAAAAAGAGAAGAGAAAGATTCTCTTGTCCATTGTTCCACTATTACAGAAACTCCACCAATCCACTACAGAAGCTTAATTTAAAATGTTACAGAAGCATCCATGATATTCCAGTGTATTTTGTCTCATTATTCAGTTAGCATCAGCTTTCTTGCAATTTGGACTCCATGTGCACTATTTCTATATGGCAACCTTTCATCCATTTAAACATAGCTCTTATGTTGTCTCTTTTCCAGACCCACCTATCCAGCACATTCAATCTTCCCTCAAAGAAATTGGCCTCCAAGTTCTCATCATCTTCATTAACTTCCTTTGGACTCATTCTATTTGTTGCTATATTGTGGTGGACTGTAGTCTGGATTTCCAGGAACAAGGGGTTGCATCCCAGAGTGCAAAGAGGCAGTGGAAAATTTGGTCACCAGGAAAGAGTTGCAATGGCTCCTCTTTAGTTATTCTCTTAGTATTTCTGTAGTTATGCAGACATTGATTTAGTCTGGCAAGATTCTGTCTCTAAGTGAAGAACCATAAATAAAACTATTTGGAAATAACACAATATGTCATTCTTGCTACTTGGGGTCTGATATCTATCTTGCCAGACTCAAACAACTATCTGCTTAACCCATCAAATATCTACACAGCCCTATCAAATAATCCATCAATTTATCTCATTCACAAATCAATCAGCACCCCCATCTACTTCTCTGTCCAAGTACAACCTGTAATTTATAAACATCTGGTCCAAATGTCCTTCCTCGGGTAAGAACAAAAGAGATAAAAGGGTAGTTGCTCAGTATAGGTCTATTTCCATTACTCATGGACAGTAAGTCACACAGAAAAGTAGTGAATAAGTTGGTCCAAAAGTCTAAACCAGTAGAGTGCAAACTGAATTGCCGTGGATAAGAGACCAAAAAATGGGCAATGAAGGTTCAATATGCCAGGGCAGTCTCTTCTGCAATTAGGTACAAAAAATAGTGAACTTCACAAGCAAAAGATCTTGCTTCCAGCAATAAGGTAGTCTCAAACAGAGTCCTCTACCCTGGGGGTTTAACTTATCTCCATGCTCACTCAGCTTGATTCTCCACAAGACCATTCAAATATACTGAACTACTCTTGGGCATCTTGATGGTTCTCTCTCATCAAAACCAAATGTTTTACCTCCTGGGTTTCATGCTAGGGGCTGGCATTTATAATGGAGCAGATTCATCTTCAGCTATAAATCCATCTAACAGTCCCAGTGTTTATATTTCCCAAGTTGCCAACCTGAATACTGTGAGGGAGATGGCCTTTTGTTGAAAACCATACTAAAATAAGACAGATAGCAGCTCCTGCATTCCACTGGCATATAACAGTAAATTCTATTAAAGGGAACAATAAAATTAAAATTGCATGATTTCTTCAGAAATGTCTGTTTGGGATAATGATAGGCAGAACTTCTCTCCAGCCCAAAAATGCTTAATTATTTAAAATACTTCCAGATCTTGACATCAAACTGAATTTTCAATAGTTACCTGCACCCAATATTCCTGCTCTTAAAAAAAAAAAAAAGATAAGAGACATTTTCTCATCTCACTGTTCTAAAATTTTCTAACACTGTTTTAACATAGAGAAATATTGACATAAGTTTTTCTTTGATGATCAATATGAAGAACCTGTTTGAAACAGTAGGCCTATGGGAAAACAGAATGGGGAAAATAGTACAATATATCATGTGATACTGTATGTTGTTCAAAATATTTTGTTGGCTACCAGAAAATAAATTACATTAATTTGTTTCTATAAAAATTGAGGAAGGACGAAAGCAAAATTAAAAGCAGATTGCTTAAAAGTCCATTGAGTCAAGGATTCTCTTCTTTTTTAACTGACTTTACAAATTTGATTTGGTGCACAGTGTGATGACGTCATGCTTACTTAATATCCACCAATTTATTCAAATCATCTAGAATGGCTGATCTGGAAAAAAAAACATGGCAAAAGTTGTTCTCAAAGTATTTTTCTGCCTAAAACAAAGATAGATAGATAGATAGATAGATAGATAGATAGATAGATAGATAGATAGATAGATAGATAGATAGATAGATGTAGAGATATATTCCTATCAACCTTACTTTAGCAAGGAGCAATCTTAACATGCCTGAAGACAGCAGGATTAAAAGATGCAGGAAATGCTATGATGCAAGAAACATTATTCTCTGGTAAAGAACAATAGCAAAAACAAAATATATCCCCCATTTTTCACTAGAAGCAATTGTCCACTATCCCTTTGGCTGTAGTCACTAGGACAACAAACCATGAACAAAACCTAAAATATATGTCTATTGGCTGTCACATTATCCTCATGGACTATTACCACTACACCATAGAAAAATTAGGCACATGGAAAGTTACTTTATACATTTTGAGCATTTTGCCCATAACTGGCTGCTGTTAACTGGGCCTCAAGGATGTAATCTTTTTTTCCTATTACTTGATCTCTTTTAACTAGAAATGCTAGAAGTCAAGCGGTGGCCCTTTGGCAAGCAAAATTTACCACTACATTTCCCCCTTCAGGTTCTCTCAAATCACAACCACCCATTTCAATTTCAACTTTTGGTAGGGTATATATTGATCATTGTGGATTGATTTACAGTCTACCAGTTCATGAAAACATGGGAGGGAGGGAGGTCAAAATGCATACATTGTATGCCACTATTCAATTTTCTAATTTTCAATTTTCCAGACAACATGAAAAAAATTACTGAATAACTAACCTATTTTTTTTCCATGTCTAAGCATTAAACTGTTTTCTGAGAAAGGAGAAAACCCAACTTAAAACTGGGGTGAGGTTTCCCACGAGTTTCACTGGGGAAAGGAAGGATAGCTTAGGTGGGGGCTCCCTCCTCACCATGCAATCAGCAAACCCCAGTCTTCTAGCCATAGAAAATATTTGCATCTGCATTGTGGTTATAGGAATTCCTGAGGGGAATCTTCATTCTTTAGAACAATTGAAACTGCTTTGCAGGAAATAAGTTTTCCTTTTAGCAAAGCAGCACAAAGGACTTTCCCTTCAAAGCATCTTCCTGGAAGGGGGCTGATTTACATGCTTATCTTTAGAAGACAAACCATTTTTCTAAGAAAAGAAGCAGCGGGGTTCATGAATGAAGCCCGGAGCTTGGTATTTTTTAAATGGGAACCTTCATTTGGGAGCTTGGCAGCATTTCAAAATAATTCAGAAAAAGCATTCTGGAGCAAAGAAGGACACAGATAGGCTGTTTGCAACTCTTCAAAGCAGTTGCATCTATTTGTGGGATCCCAAGGCTGCCTCCCACAACTGCTCTGCCATCCTGAGAAAATGCAACATTGCAAGGGGGGCACTAACCAGGGGTGGGATTCTACAGGTTCGCACCTATTCACTAGAACCGGTTGTTAACATTCTAAGCAGTTGGAGAACTGATTGTTAGAAGAAATTAATGGCCTAATCCTGTAAGGAAGGAAACATTCTGGTGTTGCTTACAGAAACTGCCTCTCCATTAACCCTTATTACATTCTTGGCAGGACTGGACTTCCTGTCTTAGGAACTTCTCTTAGTATCTTAAATTGCAACTAGAAACTGACTACGTTATTTCTATGAAATATTAGAAATCTTTATTTCTGCACAGTTTCTGTTCACCCACAAAGGAAGAGAGAATGAAAGAAGAACCCTGTTCTCTACCGTATTACTTTGATGACTGTAGATCAGAAATATGAGGATCCTGTAACAGAACAAAGGATTCGTGTTAGTGTCAAAAGAGAAAATGTGGGAAAGACATGTGAAGGCATCAGTGTGTGCAAACATTGGGAAAGCAAAGGAAAAACAGGACTAGGAAGGAAGGAACTGCTCCTAAAAGGAAAAGGCAAACACTGGAGATTCACTGGGCACGGCTAGTCTAGTAAAGAGAAGGACCAGGGGAGACATGATAGCAGTCTTCCAATATTTGAGGAGCTGCCACAGGGAGGAAGGGGTCAAGCT